>CACRXP010001179.1:63922-103036 GCA_902702965.1 Spirometra erinaceieuropaei | reverse complement strand
TGGTACGTTCTGCGGGGACCAGGTCGTATGTGGCGGCAGTAGACGGACTGAGCGGTTTAGCTTTGTTAGCCACTGCACTCGAGTCTGTCTCCGGTCCACTTGACGCTGTCTTGTCACCTCACTGCGGTGGGTAAGTTGAGCGTGGGAGAGCAGCAGGTGTTGCCCAAGTCAACTATAAACTAATTCGTGCGGAAGTTACCGCATCCGCGTCCACCCTGATCTGGCGCACTTTACGACGGTCGAACTCTCGTTCTCATCTCTTACTGACAGCTGACGTACATACAGTACGCGAACTTTCTCATAAAACCTGATAACGGAAACTGATGTGATAATTTCTGGACAGCACAAACGTTGCATATTTTCCTGGCTCATCCAGCCACCTCAGTGAAATGTTCTTTTTGTTTGCAGAAATTGTGTTCACGTAATGAAATCAAGCAAAACGTTCCTGCACTTTAGCGAAAATGAACATTGCGATATATTCGGGCAAATCCCTATGTCAATACCTGTCCTAGCCTGCGGTTGGACATCTGAGCGGGTTTTTCATTGAAACAAGTTTAATTTACTAGTGAGAGTTTTAACAGAAATAGATTGCCGAACTTGAAATATATTCCTTGTCCGATGCTAATCGCGGTAATCACACTGATTGCAGAATGGTTAGCTTAAGAAAATTAGATATTCTATCAACTTTAAGAAGTCAAATTAGCATTTATGGGTAATGTAGTATCCTGAAGTGCAGTAATAACGCACACAGGGAATCGTTCCTTTAAATGGACCGAAATTGTTTTGCCCTTTGGAAAATTGTCCGTGATGTCACAGAAATGACCACCAGTAAATGGTCATTTCCAATTTTGAACATATGAAACATTATTTATCGCGTTGTGTAGCTTTTTCGTCTACCTTACTCAAAAATGCGAAGAGCAAAATATTACCAGTTTCAGTAAAATATCAGCATTGAAATGGGCACTCTGCCGTGCATTCGTAATCGCAAACACAGTCTAAAAACGAGAAAACAGGGTGGAAATGGCCGCATGTTCTTACGTTTACGATAGACCAATATTAATATTGTTTTGGAATGAGAAACGGCCAAAACTGTTTCATGTTTCTTAGCCTCACCGTGCAAAATGCAAAATACACAGAGATTCCTCAATGAGGTACGGTAGTAAAGTACTTCTTAGAAAGATAACCTATAAGAGAAAGTTTTTTAATTGACTTAAGACATATTCATTGCTAGCTTTTGTTGGAAACGTTTATTAGACAATGGGGTCTACTGTTTGAATTAGTCCTCAAATGTGACCTAAACGACGTCCTTCCCAAAAAGCAGCGCTCAAAATCTCGCCAATTCGATAAATGGTTCCAAAAAACATTTTTACAGTTTTTAACAGATACATGATACAGGATCGGCCTTTATGGGCAACCCGAGGAAAACACTGAAAATTATGAAGTATTCAGCAATATTTCATGGCCTATCTGACATTCGACGAAATGCGCAAAGTAAATTTAATGGAGGCGAAGATCTCTCCATAAGCACATAATGGTATGTTTACGATCATTTCAGTAAATTCTGTTTAAATCTTTTAGTTACCGTTCGGCGTAGAAGAGTGTGACCTTATGAGAACGTTTGCTCCTACGAAGTCCCCTTTGATGAAATCAAGCCAACACCCGTTTATTGTGTTCAACCGCATCTCATTCTACTCAAGCGAGTTAAGAATACAACGAATCCCCGGAAAAACGTTTTGGAATCTACACTCGGAATGTTTACTGTTGACAAGTCGCCAAATATAAAATTACATAAATTCTTAAAGAATATTTAACTACAAACGTCTTGAGGACACTATTTTTAAACGTTAATTAATTTTAACTTTCAAATTTACTTCGTTTTGTTCACGAGAAGACATTTGATACATAACAATGGAGTTTATTAATTGCGGCCATTTCTGAAGTTTTCGAGATTATACATTTTTCTAAAACAAAACGGCATTTTGACGCCACACAATACGGCCTTTGGTATTTTGTTTACGTTTTCAATTCTTTTAAAGTTGCATTTATTTAATATATATATACTGGATCCATTAATTCATGTAGGCAGCTATTAGTAAATTTCGATACATTTCATGGTCAAGGTCATCTACTCTATCTGGCAGTCGTCTTCTGTAACTGAAACCATGTACGCCTCCACCTCGGGCGCACAGTCTGCAATTGCGCTTTAACACCTATCCCAGCATAAATCTATGCCAGGAGTTTATTTCAATCATGTTTCAGTCCAATTTTGGTATAAAATTCAAATCAACACCGCGTTGGCCTGAGAACGTAAGCACACCCTTGTTGTTTATCTCTTACTTATTCAATCTAGACTAAGCTATTGAATTGTCCACAGGGTATATGAGAATATTGAGCACCTCATAATTCGCTTTTAAAACAAACCTATTTAGCCTCTGTTTAAATTCTTCAACATCTTTAACTGTAACCCTCTAGACTGAAATTATTAAGCTGCAGTCACTAGTTGTTTCCCCTATTATATCCGTAAACTCATTAAGTGATAAAGAACACGCCGAGAAACTCCTACAACACATATCCATTGCTAAGTGTTCGTTGATTCTGATGGCTGATCTATTACAGCCGCGATTACATCTACACGAATTTATCCGCAATAAGCTTTCTGGTTGCTGGCTGAACTATGCTACAGACCGTCCCCCAGCTAATGACAGTTCGTTATCATAAGTGCAGACTTCGTAAATTTGGCTGGGCCTGAGTGAAACGCCTTTTGCGCATTCTGCGCCAGACAGATATGCAGAACAAGGCTACATTAAGTGTCCTTGATTCTCCGTTCTCTAGGGAAAAGCACAGGGCTCCGTTTTGTTCGGTCAACAGACCGCGTTGTCAGAATTAACTTAGTATGATATGTGAACGAAATCTTGAGAGATACGTATTTTTAAGTTGCCCGACAATGCAATATTGCTGATTGTCGGTGACGTGCCATGTATTGACCTGACGTTTATTGGTTTGGGCAGAAGTGTACTTAGGACACAAGCACGCGCTTTAATGCTCAATGAACGTAGTGGTTTTTCTGAAAAATAAAGATTTCAATTTCAGAAAACTAGCGGACTCATTCAAAACAGCAACATTTAAAACCTCATTTTGAGATAGAATGACATCAGTCGACTGGAGCGTTAAAAAGCTAGTGATCAAATCATATTGAAGCCCTTTTGGCATTTTCAAATGCATTCAAGTCCCAAAGATACCAGATCTAAGCATTTAATTTAAATCTCTGTCCCTGTACATGTAGCGATAAAGTTGAGGTAATTCAGAAAGTGATGCATTCCCTTATGTTATAATTTGAAGGCTCCGAGTATCGACCGCGCGCCTATAAATATGTACTACGAACCTCTCTCTCCACCATAATGAATAGTGATGCAGATGACATTCTCAAGTGTCAGGTCAAAGAAGAAGGGGAAAGGAGAGGTTTACGTTGGACCTAACGTTTCAAAAAACGACCTGGGCTTCCCATTTGTGGGTGCCGAAGAATCGTGTGCTTGCTTATAATTATGCAGTGTAACTTGCCTAGTGCGTAGGTCGCCAATTTGTGCACGATTCACTCGGCTGTCTGCTGAAATGAGTGGCCGATATCACCACTGGAAACAGTGATCGCCTATCTGTCTTTTCAAATTGCCTCAAGTCGTGACAAATTGTTTTTTAAGGCTGACTCACAGCCCTTTGTCAAATAAGCGGCAAACTAAAAGATTTGGTCACCTTAAGCACAATACCTGTAGTGGATTCTCTTTCAGGTTTACCAGCTTAAGAAAGGGCCCTCATAAATATGACATGAGTACGAAGCTCATTTATGGTCTTGGCGAAAAAAAATAAGCGACGATGGTTGTCAGCTAGTCAGTTATTGTCACCGTGAGATATCGGACCAAACTGTGTGCTAGGAAAAACAGACGGGCTTAGGGCAAATTACCACCATATTTGTACGATGGTTTTTCAATTCTCACAAAAATACTTTAAACTATGGCTCTCATTAGAGACGTACCTACTGACCGAAAACTACGTCACTAGATTGGAACAACTATAATATTCTGCATTTCACTTACTAGTCTTACAGGCTGCGGAAAAACCGTTTTGTCACACGTCGTATGCTTTTAATATATTTTGCTGAAGGAAACATTAAGCATTTTGGATGCGACTGAAATGTACCCTATATTTAAACTTTTTACCTTGTTGATGACGGGCCTGGTGTAAATCTTCAGATTTTGCAACATGCACTTATTACAACCGGTCAGATTTTCCAGAAGCTTTTTGCCATAGCAAACAACATTTCGAGCAATATAAAAAGGAAGCATTACATCAAAGTATCCGGACTGCATTTTGAAACGGATCAAACATTCTAAATTCGCAAGAAATTTATCCCAAAAGTAATTTAAAATAATCTTTTAAAACGTTTTCATGTCTATGTTTTTTATTTACTCAGTTACTTGTATAGACAGGCTTGATATTCCGCAGAACATTTAGTTTACTCTTTTGGCAGAAATATTAGAGCCCTAAGAATTTTTGCCTTCCCTGAGAAATTGTTACTTCTGAATATTTTATTAGCACTTTATTTGACTTCATGCGGTTTTATTTGATTTCAAGTCATTCATTAGTCGAAAGTTTTGGTCGGTGTACTTGAAACGGTAACCAACTGGTTAGAAATTTCTGATAAACTTAAAGATGACTTCACCCACTGCGTATTTCAAAATTTTGTTTGCTGAACCAGGGAGAGCATGGACCATTTTCCTGGTGTGAAAGATATTAATATTAAGGATAGGAGCCGGTCTGACGTAGACCGGATTAAAATTCTTCTCTAAATACGCTGATAGCAGGCCTAGACTTTGAAACCCGTTGGAAAACTTAAATAGTAAGTGGAAAGAAGCCAGGTTCAGGTTGTATACTAAAAATGGGGGGCGTATAGCACATAGTTGTGCCGCTGTCTAGAACCCAGTTTACTGCGTCTAACTGGGAAGTAAAGTGGGAGATTGATCGGTGAATTAAGACTCTGTGAGCAAGTTGTGCGTACAGGCTACTCAAAGTCCTTGTAAACCAACAGTCACATTTTCATTCACTAGAGGACTCAAGCGGACGACAGTCCCAACTTTGCGGCAGAAATGTATGCCTCAGTCGTCGGTCGCTTGAGCCTCTAACAAGTATTCGACCAATCGCACACATCTCGCAGAATCACGTGGCTCCAGGCATCCAGCTTTGTGTTTACAATACTGAAATTTTAACAGTTAAATTATCATGACTGCCATTCAGTGTGCTGCTACCGATAATACCAACGATGGATATGACATCGAGTTCGAAAGTTCAGACTAATAGACTACCTTCAGGTAAAAAATATCGTCACAGTCAGGTAAGTGTTGAAAAGCACAGACCCTGGGTTTCGACTTCGCATGCTGGAGTCTGCGTGTCAACAATCAGCAACGGTGCAGACTAGTCGATAATCCATCCTTCCTAGCTGGAGTTATAAACCTGCCACCTTATATGCTATAAATCCCTATTCCACACCAATAAATTTCGCTTTTCCTGTTAGTGCCTCTCAATTAAAAACGTTCTTGGCAATTTGATGAACCGTTTTGGCTGTCACTGCGTGTCATGTGCACATATGTCTTAGCAGATCGCGCAGCTACAGCCACGTGACTTTGAGTGAAAGTCAGATCAGATTGTCACTAAAGTTGGCCTAACATATTAGAGAGAAGTTGTAGGAATTTCAGCAATCTAACTTTTTTTCCCATGTTGGCATTGTTTTAATTGCTTTGCCCATCTTACTACGCCAAGTGACAATTTGAAGGCAGTAATAAGGACAGCTTTTGCAGCATTTACGTAGCTATGCTGTGGAATTGTTTGCTAAAGGAGTCCGTGTGGAAATCTTAGAACACATTTTGCAACTCGTGATCCCGAAATTTAAAATGAAGTTAGATTTTTGGAACTGCGAATAGTGCTGCTTGCCTTTCATGGACGGACTTCCCTAGCATACGTCGTTACAAAATGTGTAGTTACGAGCAGTATACGTCTAAACGACGTATTCAGCTTATTGCATAAAAGTCCTTCGACTACTTTTAAACAACGATAGGATTAAAGTTTTTGTGCCCGGTAAATTAGTAAGTCACCTGCACCACGGGTAACTTTTGCAATAACGACTATAGGACAATATATATCAGACCTAGATCTTTTGAACAAACATTTACATAAGGAATCCCTGACGTTCATACGCACATTGACGCAGGCCACGTTTTTTCTGCCTTACCCATCCGTCTGCTGAAGAGCTGGGGCATCGAATTCGAAAATGTGCAATAAAATATTTGTTTTTCTCAAATACCTTTGCCGATCCTATTTAGCTAACACAAATACGCATATCTGGTCAAAAATTTGTATGTTGTAATCGTTTTATATGAAGTAGTTCTGTCCTTTAAACATTCTAATCGGCTTTGCGGTCAACAAAAAGTAAAGTTTTGGCGCTCTAAGTAAAACGCGCACGCTTCTAACCAAAGAAAAATGGGGTAATTACTTGTTATTGAAACAAATTGTAATCTCATTGGCCTACTCTCTGCAACATATCATAATATCTGAACGTGTCAAACACAGTACTTACCTGGCCAAAAATGTCACTCCCACTCCTTATGCTTCCACCATTTTCAGGGATTTTGAGTGTTGTTATGCATACTCTAGGAATCTTAAGGCTAACATACTTGTGCACACAACTTATCGCTATCTGGTCTTATAAACAAATGCAGGCCAGTATTTTACACAGTTCGTCTAGAATGATTTCATCGTCGTATAACCACATTAATGCCACAAGAACATTCTAAATCCAGCATTCTGTTTACAAACTAGCAATACCATAAATGTTAATCGTTAGATGCGCATTTATTTGACAAAAACTAATAATTATAAATGAAAGGATATCTGCCAAAACATACAACTTCTGTACTGCGAGTCCTCGTCGGCCTGTGAGTGGGGAGCCCTCGCTGAGATCACCCAGTGAAAGGCGCGCTGTTCCATTGAGAGCCAGTCGTCGACTGTCTATTCTTTTCCGAGGCGGGTCTACAAAAAGTGTTACATTATTATCATTGCACAGACGACGTCCGCCTGAAAATCATTAAATAGCTTTAAGAAAATGCATGGTGACACATCATGGGTTAAAAAATGTTAACAGAGAAATAACGTGTTCGCCTTACCTTTTACTGGATACACTCCCACTAAAAGGCAACAAAGATGGAATATTAATCTTGTGAAATCAACATTTTATCACAGTTAATTAAAAGTACTCGATATCAATAATCAGCTATCGATAGCAAGCCCAAAAACGCGTTACCTCGCCTCGGTATTATGATTCAGTGCATGGTGAGATTGACTTGTGTGGGTGTCTAAACGAGACATGGAAATAGGAACGCCTTGCCCAAGTAATAAATTTGGGCCTGCGCATAATTAAGAGGAGAGCAAAATATTATCCTCTCCCAACCCCAACAAGAGCCTTAATAAACTTAAACTATTGCCCTTATCTTGACCCTTACCACGCTCTAAACCTTAGCTCCGCAGTTAACACTAGTCTTACGTCAACCCTAAACTTGGTCCGGGCTTACGTTAACTTTAAGCCTAACCTTGAACCTATTCCTTAACGTAACCCTACCTCTTACTTTATACCCGATCCCAATTTCACCGGACATTGGCTCACAGTCACCCGTATTGCAGGCGACTCCAGTTTTCATGTTCTATTTAGACGTCCACATAGGCCAGTCATGCCCGGTGCAAATACTAAAAATCTTCGCAAATGGTCAGCCCTGCTCTGTCACTCGCAATGTAACAACCTATAAATTTATGAAGAAGATAGAAGGCTCGTCGGAAAGAATTGAGTTGTACCCGTGAATTTTCGAGCTGGTGACACCAACCCGTCGTCAGACGAAATAATCGAAGGAGCAAGTGAAATGATCGAACTAAATTTATATATCTACTTTTAATCGATTTTCGGCAGAAGGTGAAATATATGGCGTGGGACCTGCCTGTACGGAAAAAACCATTATATTAATACGTTATCATTAGAAAAACCGTTAGTGTAGATTCAAATAAACCTTACTTGTGCAGCCGCGGGAACGTATTTCATCCGGATCATCGTAGCAAGGACTGCGGATTTTGCGGTCCAAAAGGAGGAAATAAATTACCTTTTCCGTATTGTGGCTTTAATTGAGAGACAGAAAGTAAGCCTTTAATACAAGGAATAAACGAAAACTATCTTTCATTTATTGTAAATTATATAGGATTCGAAAAAATGTACTTCTGAGCATTTGAACCAGCGACACATTCTTAAGAGATGTAACTTCAAAAACCGCATGATTTTAGTTTATAATTTATTGCTGAGCAGAGAAGAGAGGAAACGTGATAATTATGAAAAACTCTAATAGTACAAATGTTTTTTACACTTGACTTAGTCCTTAAAAACGCCCGTTTGACAAACCAAGCTGCAAACAGGCAAATTACGCACTAAATGTCTACTATTTCAAGCTTATATTAGTATAGCAAACCTAAAACTTTGACAGAACTATCATTTAAGAGTTAGCAAACCTGTCGTAGGAGTCGGGGAACGAGTATCACTATGTTCGAACAGTTAAGGACCATTGTTGTTATATTGCTCCAAGCTATCCGTTGTGGCAATATTTAAAATGAAGGAATCATTCGGCCTTTTTCGTTTCTCCGACAGTTGATAGGGAACGCATTCCAGATTTATTCATCTTTACGCAAAAATTTACTCGCTTCTTCCAGGGATATTTTTCCATCAAACCGGCCAAAAAACGCACTCCACAAAAACACCCATATTATCGTGATGTAGAAGCAGTTTTGAAGTTGTCTTTTTATGTTGTGGACAGCTTTTTTACTAAGCTTCTTAGATCTACAAAAGTTTTTGACTTAATTAAACAGGAGAATCGATTGTCTTACAACCGCTCTTTGGAATAGGTGTTTTAAAAGTCATTCCTCGTTTATTAAGACATTTTCTTTAACGACACAGTTCTTTGCTACTTCATAACATCTTAAGCGCCCTGTTTGCATAATATTCTTGCTGGATGACGGAATAGCAACATCCTCATTGTCATTCTTCTTTCAAACGAATGAATGTGCCAAACGCTTTCAACTTTATTTAATGCTAGATTAAGAATTACTGGTGTTTAGTTGTTAGACACAAGAGAATGTTTTGATGAGATACACTCACACAGGAGAGAGCAGAGCCTCGTACAACTTCTCCTCATCTCGAAAACATTGAAGGGAAGTCATGGTGCTGAAGATATCGGGATCAACATCTTCGCGTGAAGGTATGATCGAGGTTTGAACGGCTTGGGACATCGGGAGTTCGGTTTGCAGAGGAATCTCCTGATCACTATGAGGAAGATGGGCCGATATCTTATTTATATAACTTAAAGGTTCGAATCAGAAAAAATCGTTTAAATTGCAGGGCTCTAATACAGTCACCAGATTTTTTTAAAAAAACTTTGTGTATGCTTGTTCATGCTCTCTGAAAGGCACACTTTCTGGCAATGTCAGACAAATCTGAGTGAAAAAATGGGTATTACCGATACAAGCAAAGATGCGAGTTCCAGAAACAAGTTGATCAGAAGAAGAAGCGATCGCTGGAACAAGATCTTTATTCGCCCGACGTTTCGGATTCTCACTTGAATCCATCTGCTACTGTCTCTGATGATAGATTCAACTGAGAATCCGAAACGCCAGGCGAACAAAGACCTTGTTCCAGCGATCGCTTCTTCTTCTGATCAAAATGAGTATTGCCAAAAACAACTTCCACTGGAGGTTGGGAAGGACTATAAGACTTTCGAATAATCAGTCCATTAAACCAGATTAACTTTATCAACCAAACTAAGCAGGCTGACAGGTTCGCAGATATTTCCAGATAAACTTTGTTAAAGTCAACTTTCCGACCAAATTAAGAAGCATGACAATCCTACGCTATTGCTATAACTTGTACAAACTGGCCGTCGTAACCTTATTCGTATGACTGTGAGGCTTCACGCAATTCTAAATAGTCATCTATTGTCTGCAAAGTTCTGTTTTGGATTTGGGTAACAGTTTTCATATTTATGCTGTGGTTTAGGTAAAGTGAAGTGACATGTACGTTTCTGATTTATGTGTGGGAGAAATGATGAAGTGTTAAATGATGTGAAATAATTTGTTACAAACTCTGCATAGGTCGCTCAGTATACAACCTACCGTACACTTAGCATTTTAGACGTCTGCAATATTCAAATTTGACAGAACTACCCTTGCAATACAGAACTTGTTATCTGTCACCAAAAGGCAACTTCTGAAAGGTACTGATAGCCAACTTTATGCGTCTATATGGCGTCAGTGCGTTTTTAAAAGAAAAAGCCTGGACACCGCCTTTCCAGTTTTTTTAGACTGACCTTGAAAATCCGTCAGTTACAGATTTCACATGTTATAACAGAAACAAATCTAGTAAACAAAACTGTACCTTACAACCCAGGGGTGCTCCAAGACGTCTGATAGCTAAAGCAAGGCAGAAAAATGCGTTGAAAGGGATTTTATAAGAATTTCGTCTCAAAGAATTCAAGAGATTTCTGAAAATTCTAAGCTAAATTTAGAGGCCGAACATAGTTGACTAAAAGATCCTACATAATTTACGAGCACATTGCCAATCAAAACAAAGTGCTTCAGGGCCTAATTTTGTAAAACGAACGTCTTCAATTATTTACGTGACTGACCTAACAAAAACGACGAATTTTTTCACGCCCTCGCTATGTAGATCCACCGAGTGCCCAAGTAGGGGCCAACATCACAAAAGATTTCACAATGCGTGCGTAATATAACAAAGGTAAGTAATAGAGGTCAAAATGTCAACGACCACCGTGTTCGTAAAAAGTGACAGGACATAAATAACTATGTTAAAATAGATTTTAGTTCCACTAAGAGTCTTTGCAAAAGTGCTATCATGAAAATTTTTTGGCATGACTGTTAAAGTATCTGTTCTTTGGACAGTCAATAATGTATTAAATCACATACTGAACAAACTTAGTTTAAAACTTCTTTATTTAGCTTCTATAGGCCTGAGTAATTATGTATCTACTGTAGACAACCAAATCGGCCTTAAGTTAAACACTTTTTTCGAAAACGAAGACTAAAGGAAGGCTGAAGTAGCACTTAAACTCTCGCGATGAAATCGACCGTAAAATATTTCTCGATTGTCACTTTCAGTAAGCGATTGAGGATTAAGGTATTCAAAGAGACCAATAAAAATTTAGCATGACACATAAGTAAGCATTCGACCACCCAGGTTGCCCTCTCGGGTGCCCCCAAGTCCGAAATACCTGAGATTGGTTTCTTTATATGAAGTTTGAGGTATTTTATATTTGATTGCGATATGGTTTGTCTGCAAGTCTTTTTGAATACTTTGCAGTTATTCGCCCCTGTACTTTCCTTACTGTTTTTGAAATAAACGCAAACAGTGTCATTGGGTACGATTTTATCAGACGTAGCTCCTTCATTTACCTACACAGCTACACTTTAACCTTAAATATTATTTTGCTCATTGGTGGGTGCTTGTCTCATCACTGATAAGGTTCAGGTCGCCGAAGTCGGTGTAGAAATTTTGGACGCCCGCAGAAGTCCTGTATCCGCATAGGAAAATAAAACTCACCAAACACGAAGGACGCAATCCCTAGATTGTGTGTCATCTTATTGAATGAAAGCGGACTTTCCAATCCTACTGTTCTTACGTGCCTCGCTTGAAAGGCGAAAGGCACTTCAACTAATTAAACGATGATTAAAGTTAATTGCTACGATTACTCGGTTGCTTTTTGCAAAATCGGCCATTGGGGTTCAAAAGGAAGATTTCGTGGCTACGGTCGCTTACACATAAACCTCACCGAAAAGTGTGTGCTGTAGTTTGCAGCTTAGCTCACAACATCCGAATTTGGCACTCGAGTCCAAGTGTCGGAAAGTAATGCATTTAAGACGATAAGCGGTTTGTTTCCTTATTGACCAAGTAAACACATGGGAAAAAAATTCTGGTGATAGGAACCAACTAAAACTGCGGAATAATTGAAGATGGATCTGTCAGTCGGAAATACCCATTTTCCATAACGAGTACAAGTATTTCAGTATGTTGCCAGAATATAGTTTTCCAGTTAATTTGGAATTTCCTAAAAATGGGTAGGCGACATACTGTTCTTTAACCTATAGTCATGACCGATAGGCTTAAAACGACTTATTATTGGGATTTTTTTAAAACAGAGTAACTGAGGGAAGGTACTATGAATATGACGCATGAAGCATTTCGTGGTCATCACAACCAGATGCTCTGTACATTATTGATTAATTTGCACGACTGCAGAGGTATTTAAGTGGAGTAGCCAGCGCACATGGAGGACAGTTTGATAGCCGTCACCGACGATGTCTACCATTTGCCTCACAGCAAAGTGGGCGCAGGGATGGTGGTTTTCCAGTTAATTTAGAATTTCCTAAAAATGGGTAGGCGACATACTGTTCTCAAACCTATAGCCATGACCGATATGCTTAAAACGACTTATAATCTGGAATTTTTTTAAAACAGAGTAACTGAGGGAAGGAACTAATGACGCACGGAGCATTTCGTGGTCATCACAACCAGATGCTCTGGACATTACTGATTAATTTGCACGACTGCAGTGATCTTTAAGTGGAGTAGCCAGCGCACACGGACGACAGTTTGATAGCCGTCACCGACAACGTCTACCATTTGCCTCACAGCAAAGTGGGCGCAGGAATGGTGACGTGCGCATGCATTACTTTATATTAACAGTAGACTTGCGCTGCATCTACCGCAGTCTCTCCTCCCTCACCCATTTAAACCCATTACCAAGACAGTGTCAAAGAGGCGGAAGGCAGGATGGGGCGCAGCGGCTGACATAACTGAAAAGTCCCTCAGCGCGTGCCATAAGCGCCCGGTTCGCGCATGATTAACCAGGTTTTCTCACAAAAAAGACAGTCGAATCAGATCTCATTTGGATGGGGTTTCCATACGGGCTGCGTTGGAAAGGAGAAATTGTAGTCTGGATCTCCGTCCTGATAGGGGCACCGAGTCAGCCCGTCAGTTGGCATCTTTTAATATCATGATGTTCAGCGTACCGGGGTGATTAAAAAGACCGTCGGGTTCTACATCGTGAGGATTATGTGCTGAATGCCGTGGGTACGTTATTCTAAAAGTTGGCCTTACTTTCGTTTTTTGGGTAAAATTGATTAGTCAAGTTTATTGAAATGCGGTGTAAAATATGACCACATATTTATTTATGCAAAGTGGCAAGACAGGTTATCACTGCATAGGTACAAGTTATCTACTTCATTGTACAAAGAACGCCTGTTCAAACTCCTATATGATCCGCCTGTTATGTGAAACGTGCATTATGTGGGCCCGACTTCTTTGCTCGAACTAGGAAATAGACCTTTTTGTCTTATGGAAATAGAACTACCCTCTATATACATAACATCTAAAAGGGTGAGGTATCTTAATTTTTAAACAGTTTGGTCATTTATTTCCTTTTCGAAAAATTAAGTTGAAATTAGTTAACCAGCCAGTGAGGTGAGGCTTTTTTCCTTAGCTCCCGGGATTTGTACAGGATTTCTAGACTAGTATACCTTTTCCTGAAAAATCTGACCATTTTACCTAGTGAGCGTGTAATAATCAAGAAATTTATGACAATTTACTGGTTCAGGAAAAATTTGAAAATAATTGAAGACTACATGGAGTAGTCCATGCGCATGAGACCGACCTGGACAAAATCGTTTGAATAAGTACAGAAAATTTCCTTTTCACATTTGGAGTCCAGACGTCAAAAGCACAGCTTCGGTATAGCTTAGTCCATATTAAACACTCCTCAATTCCCGAATGCACTCTGGCTATAAAAACCAGTTTACTTATCCGCTCTGTACTCCGAAAATATAATGATTTAAAAAGCGATTTTAAAGAAAATACTAAAGGAGAACGTTCTGTGTTTCTCGAGATCTAAAAAATTTAAAAATAGGTTAAAATGCCTGTAGTACGCTTGTAGCAAACATTAAAAGGTATTGGATAATTCAACAACTCTTAAAGACCAGAAGCTAACTGGCAGACAGCGCATTCCTTCGCAAACAATTTAGTTTTGAGTATATCGCATTTCAACGCATGAGTTCACAGAAGGGCGTCGCTTCTACGAACACATTTAAGGGTATACGGTTGGACCGATATTTATAAAGAAAGATGGCCGAAGTTACATTTACTAGTTTCGTATCCCCTTTTTGAATGGAAACGCGTAGACTAAGAAGAAAGGTATTTGAAGAGGACTCGGTAAACCAAAGAACGATATGTAATTTGATGCTGCGTTTAATAATTATTCGCATTGCGATCCCTGTTCAGTCTGTCTCTTCTCTTATAAATTACAAATAAAAATAGTAGTTATTGTCGCGTGTATTTTCGCAAAAAACAAATCTAAAAATGACTTCACATAGGTAAGGACTGTAGGCAAAGTTCCGTTATATCGGTTCGTAACTTTTATGAAAACACACCATTAGATTTGATTAAGTCTATGTGGACGACCATAAAATTCTGACTTTGTGACATCCCAAAGTGCCGCAATTATTTGCCAAGTCTTCCGTCTTATGTAAATAGAGGTTTCTCCACTTGACATAAGTGAGGCAGCATAACCACTAGATTCTCTATACTAATCTGGATAACAAATTAAAATCCGTAGTCCAGAAACTCATACCCCGGAAAAATAAGAAGCTCAACTTTCGGAACAACAACCGGGCTTTTTGGTTTTATGTCGGAGGTCGTTATTAAACGGCTAATATGATACTATAACCGCTGACAATGTAGATTACGTTAATGAAGTGGACGAAACTGTGATTTACACGTACATTTGTCTGCAGTACGTTGATTTCGCTATCTACCTCCACAAACACTGCGTTCTAAGGATAGGAGTAGGCCAAGACGATGGGGGAAGGCCTGGTCGCAGTCAGTCCACGGTTGTCCCAAACGACCTGGTAGGCAATCCCCACAGACGGGGTTTCATTCAGAGGAAGGATGGCTTTGATTTCGCGTATGTGCAAGTGTCTTAAAGATTATAGATTGAACTATCGAGGCCGAACCCTTAGTCCTGATCAGGACCGACTTTCTCTCTCTCTCATTTCGCTCATACACCACCAGTTTGACATCAGATAGACGACAACGTCAGCAAGGCCAGATGCCTGCGGGTACTCTCGAAGGTGAATCCAAGAATATCTCATTCCTGTACTTTCTTTTGACGCGGACCCAACTGACTTCTGATATCATGGCGTTCTTTTTCTCAAGGAAGAATCCTGAAAGTGGAATTTCCGCACTTTTTGTGACACATCAAGTTCTACCTGGTCAACTTTTTTGCGACGATTCGGACAGCCAATCTCGTCTCCACCCAAAAGCGTGGCATAGAAGTATTTAAAACACCCGCTCCCCGCTACTCGGGGGGGGGATGCATTAAGCGTGGCCGAAGCGGCCTCGCCAGAATATCCGCACCCGACCCGCCCTCGCTTGCTAACTTACATTCGCCCATAAAATTTCCAAGCGAGACCTTCTCTGCCCCCAGTCTTCAGTCGAGTCCATGAACCGAGCCTGGGGGTGACAGTGCTCCCGAGAAATGACCTCATTGCGCCGTGCCATTTTGCAAGATGCCGTTTGTCAATGGAAGGCAGAGTGTCTCCAAAACGGGTCAGTAACTTTCTACTGCCGATGACGAGGCAAACTTGCAGGGCAGGGAAAACATTGGCTAGAGCTGACGCCTTAAATACGACTTCGATATAAATTATATTTTGCTGTAAATATTGTTTGTAAGTTACGCCTAAGTTGGAGTAGTCAGAAACAGATTTTGGATGACTTAGAACACCTATCCTCATAACCGGTGTGAGCCGGAAAATTGGACGTTTGGTTTAAGGATAGGCGGGATTAGCATTTCCACGTGAAGTAATAAAAAAGGGTCCGGTTTGGACCTTTATATGAGTTTGACAACCTCAGTCAGAGAAGATCTACTCACAGTTGAACATCGGACTGTTTTTCTATTAAAAACCTCTATGCAAGCAGTTACACATTAGGACGTTTTAGGCTGAGTCAATTTTAATCACGTTTATAGCCTACATGGTGAGGGAGGACATTTTCTGTGGTTCAGTTATTAACGAAGACATATGTAAAACTGACTGAATAAAATAACCACTTACTTGGTGGGGAATAGTACCGCAAGGACAACATTTGTGCTGACATTACCAGGTGGTATTTTGTCACTACAGTCCCCTTAGTGTTGAGTATCTTTTGAGAAAAGTTATACTAGTTTACACTCGCCATCAGATGCATTCCTATACCATTCTCTCCTCCATATCTTCTTTCGTTTCGGAGATAGACTCGCTATCCGCTCCCCATCCCACTCAAAAATTCCGATTTCCCCTTATTCTTATATAGCTTGCCGTCAGATGCATTCCTAGACCATGTTTATTTCAGCAGACGGCATACGGAAATTAGCGGCATCTACGAGGTTGAGGGGGAAAACCGTTTCCCTACTAGTTGCAGTCTCTAGGCAATCATTACCGAATCGCGAACAGGTAGGATCTACAATTTTACCCCGGGTTGAACTATGAACTTATGCTCTGCGGCTACAATCGGGTTTTTAAGAGTCACGTGAGAATGGGGTTCACCAACCTATCCAGACTGCAGTAGGGAATTCGAGCAGTTCCGTTTTTGCAGAGAACTTGGTGTCCAAAAAGACAAGGGAGACTGAAATGGCTCACTGGTAATCGTTGGTCAGTTATACCCAGTCCCAGGTCTGCACGATCTGGCAATATGAACTCCGGTTCCTTGGGCATGGAGCGTTTTGTAGTTCAACGCCCTACTACCGAGCTACGGGCTCGTTTTCCTGCCGGTTGCGATCCTCAGTATTCTTTATCGTACGGAAGTGCACGTCGCATAAGCCGGTCGATGAACATGCTTTCATAATGAGAGTTTCGTTTTTTGAAACCACCATGCAGAGTCCTCACAGACAGCCGCGTAACCGTCCAATAGTAGGCCGTATTGCTGGCAGGGACATAAGAGACTGAGATGCCCGCGTCTGGTGTATTGACCGAGTCAGATGCGCAAATAATCCTGTAAGTAATTCTAAGTATTCATCTGATGGCATACTGCAGAACGTGAGTCAGTGGCTAAACTTTTTCGACTCATTTAATAACCACTTAAATTGAAATTATCGGTCTTCGGGGCCCGTGGACGAGATTTAGTTCACTAACAACGACCAAGGAGGTATAATACCTCGTAGAGGAATTCTTCAAAGACCCGAATATTGCATTATCTGGAAACTTACCTGCCAGTGAAACAGTTGCCGCAGGTTGTGGAGAAAGTTCGAATCGCGAGTCATACGGTTAAATTTCCTCTTAAGCGGCTGAAAGCAATCTTATGTCGCCACAACGTTTTTCGCTTTACAAAAGACCTCATTTTTATTGCCTTCATAGAATAAAAAATCTAAGGTGACTCTGAAAATATTTGAAAGAAATTAGTCTGTAGTCGGATCAACTAATCAACTCATCTGCCCTCACTCCAGAGCGCCCATTTTCGTACTTCCTCCATGGAATTATTGTCCTGCTTGTAAGTTATGGCGGCCTTCCTTGTCCATATTCTAGCCGAAAATTACCCCATAGGAAATCCCATGTTTCTGTTTTGTATTTTGCCTAAGACCGCCGGCCATATAATCAAATAAATATCCACCTCATTAGTTATAGCAACCACATGGGAAGAATGGAGATTTACACCAAAAACAAGTCAACATTTTCGCAAGTTATCCGTATCCGAAAGTCCTGCATTTGGTTCTGACAGTGCTGGATGGCTTTTCCAAGCCAGGAGTACGCACACTGTATATTAATTATTCATTAAACAGTTAGGTCAAGTGTCCTTCGCTCCAACAGCAGGTAATTTAAAAATGGGACGCCGTTAGTGGCAGTTGGGCAGAAACATTCAAGCGGATGTTGTTTTTAAGGCGGTACCTGTACTCAGAGGCGAGTGTTTACCATTAACGCTGTTTTAGCGGGAGCAGGTGGACGGTACGGGCCGTGTTGCAAATGCACTAGACCGTATCGGAGGTCAGGTTAACTCACGGCAAGCGTTAAACGGGCCGCGCAGAACCCACCCAGGCCTTAACTACTACCATACATGGGGGAGGGACATGTGGTAGCACGATTAGGAGGCGGCCTCGATCAGCGTCAGCCACTGCGCCCATCCCCAGCTCTAGACGATTTACGGCCTCGCACAGTCGACTACTGCATTGAAGAGGGGGAAAGGGAGACAGTGAGGTCGATGTGGGGCATTTATTTCCACGGCACATCAGCGCATTCCCAATTCTGATGAATCCTATGCGTTTGAACCTGACAGAAGGCGCTACGCGTCGTGGTTTAGATGGCTGTCAACTGACAGGTCGACTGACATCAGTTCATTACTCATTACTTAAACCTATCTCAACGAGCTAAAAGTCGTGGCGTGAAGGATTGCCAACCGCGAGGCTAACGTGGCCCTTCTTATGACTGGCAGTCAAGCTGCGTTGGCTCTTTAATGTGACCTTCATGAAATTAACCCATGTGAGGTATAAGCCGACGTTATGAAGGCCTGTCATACGTAGTTGGACCAGTTCGTGTGAGGCCAGCGCAAACGGGCTGTTTAGCCGGCGTCGACCACTGGTCATCTTGACACTGCCTGGCCGTCAGAGCCAAGAGGGTAATGGAAAAGAGAGAGAGAGGGGAGAGTGCGGTAGGAGCTGCGCAAGTCTGCCTCATTTTGAACTAATTGATGCACAAGCCATGGCCCCTCGCCAACCGTCGCGGACGTCATAGTCGTTTGAGCAGAAGAAAACTGGATCAAAGCTGTTATAGATGGGCCATTTGTGAAAGCCTCGGGGTATGCAATTTTATTGGGGAATGTCTAGCAGATTAGGGAGAACTGGTTTCCTAAATTTATTTCATAGCTACAGTCCTGTTCAGACTGCTATGTATCTGAAATTATTTTCCCTGCCAAGGTGGAGAACTTCATCCAGCAAGCGCGTTTTTGCTAGTGGCGGTCAGAACGCCTGTGAGTCCAGTCCGTTGGTTCTGGTCAGGAGAGAGTTTCTGAGCAAACGTAGTTGCGGATAGATGTGGGTAAACGCAGTGGCAAATGTTTTGACCCGTGCATTGTTGTAAAGCCTTTTTTGTGCGAACCACGACAATAACTTCTTCATCATCATCGACATACTCCTTGTCACATTCTAGCCAATCAAATGCAGCCTGTGCCCCCTAAAAAGAGCCACTCAAAGTGCGCGCATCGTATAACAATGTTTGGTAGGGAGGCCATGACGACACGCCTGTGCGGAGACCCCACATACCCGTCAGCCACAGCACTGTTTTAGTGGATGTAGGTTGGCGTAACGGCCGGCGTTGCAGATGCATTAGACCGTATCGGAGGTCAGGTTGACTCACGGCAGGCCTTAAGCAGGCAGCGAAGAACCCACCCAGGCCATAACTACTACCGTATATGGGGGAGGGACACGTGGCAGCACGCTTAGGAGGAGGCCTCGCTCCGCGGCAGCCACTGTGCCCACCCCCAGCACTAGACGATTTGTCGGCTCACACAGTCGGCTGGTGTATTGGAGAGGGCGAAAGGGGAGACAGTGAGGCCGGCACTGGGGAATCCATATCCACGTCACACCAGCGCATTCCCCACTCTAATAAGTCTGGCACGCTTGAAACTGCCACCCGTTGTTTGGTTGACTGTCAACTGACAGGCTAACTCAGCTTCTCTCAGGATTGAGAGTCAGGCTGCACTGGGTCCTACTTAGTGGAGCGTTTATGCCAGTCTCATTGATGTGAGATTCCAAATGCCTTTGCAAAAGTCCCGCACAGGCAATGTGGACAAGATCGTGTGTTTTGGCCCGTGCAGACAGTCATGTCGCCCGTGCCTCCATCCGGTTTTCTTTGCATTATCTTGCAATCGGATCAAGGTGGGTGAGGGAAGGGCGAGTGCGGTAGATGCTAGGCAAGTCCTTTAAACTATGATCAATACACACGCAAGTCACCATCCGCCAGGCACACACATAATGTTCAGACCGATGTTAGAGGCACTGCTTTAACCAAAACGTATGAAACTTCATCCATTGATCCCCCGTACTTGTTGATAGAAAGCTTAACCATCCACAAGCACAGGAAAAAATAGCTGGGCAGAAATAAGCCCGAAAAAAGAAAATGACGCAATCGTCTACCTTTTTCGAGTGATCGGCACCCATAAATTTCCATTTGAATAGGAAATATATTTGGTTTCAGTTTGCAAAAGCCGACTTTAATGCACCGGGAAATTTACTTTGCTTCAAGCGCAACCGCCAAAGTAATATTGAAAGCAAAACCAAATAAAATGATTTTATACATTCTGGTTTATCTGTTCTGTAACTAAAAGGAAGGACTGTGCTCTTTTTCGTATTTCCGTCAGAGATGTTAAATTTCAAAATATCTATTTAAACAAGATAAAGCATTAGTTCGAGAACACCTGTATGATCAAACGTTGGGCTTTGTCACCGTCAATACACTGAGATTCAGTAAGATTAAATTCCATTTTAGAATGCAAGTTTTTAAATATAACAAAGCCAGCTGCTCCTCACCTGAATACGTTTCTTTGGATCGACCTCGATCATAGCCCTGAGGAGAGATTGGCAGTCGGGTGGAACGAAGGGGGGAATTTGGAAAAGACCCTTCTTGACCTTTTCCAGTAGATTGCGTAAGTTGTCATCATCAAAGGGAAGAGCTCCCTAAAGCAGGATGACGTAGGATTTATGGATGATCATTTTATGTCTTTAAATAAGCGAAAGGCTTTTGACCTATGGAAAAATCCCGACTGTTCACAGTATCAGAGTGAATATTTTCATCTAAATATTTAAAAGGCGACAATCCCATTGAGCATTCATTACAGAAAATTCCAGTACATTCCGAACGGTGCACTTACTTTGCAGTCATAATTTGAGGTGAAAACATATCGGCAGTTGCTACTGCGGTTGAAAACTGCTCATCATGGTGTGCGTATTCTAATTATTTAGCCCATGCATGAAAGCATTATAATTACTTGTGCTGATCACAGAACGCACGCATTGTCTTTTGTATCAACAAGGTTCTCTTTTCCCTTTGCTAACACTCAGTATGCACTGAAGTTCATGAGGCATAGGTTTAAGGTACCAGGCATGCTTTCCGAAAAACGAGGCTTTAGATTTCATCAGCATGTAGCGCAACTTTAAGTTAGGGTATGCATATCGGTTTGCCCTTTTGACTGGGTGTCGACCCAGCCATCATTTTAAGTTACAGTTGACAAAACGGACTAACGGATATCCTGTTTCCCTTCGTTGACTGTCGTACACGTAAGCCAACAAGTCTGACCACAAGGGTCATTGCATGTACTCCTATTAATAACTAACGTTGATACAAGTCATAGCGGAGCGTGTGTTTATGCTCGGCATTCGAGTGGCATATCTGCGCGTGTACATTTTTTAAAATGTTAAGTTTTTTGTCCTCTTATACTGTTTATAATCTAAGAGCTTTGTAATTTCTCTCGGGTAAATTCATGCAGTGCTTTATTATCTCCATGAGGATGCCTACTGGTGTTTGCTAAACATTGCGAGAAAACCGGGTAATTCTTTATCACTTTAATGCGGCATAAAAGAATGAAAACAGATGAATGCCCGAATAACCGTGTGACTTTCCCAATGCCTCATGGTTTTCAAACATTAAACGCTCGAATGCTAACTGTGTCGCGTTGAATACTCGTTTGGGTAAGATGTGAGTAGGTAATCCCACCTGAGGGACACAATACTGTTGGGGTTGGGGCTAGGGGTTTGGGTTAGGGGTTAAGGCCTAGCGCCAGAGGTTAGGGTTAGGGTGACGGGTAGGGCAACTATTTCATAACCACTCAAAGAATAACCGTGCATTCCCAATAGCTTTTCTTTTGCATACAACTACTTAACCTCGTCGCCTGTGCGTTCGCCGACCCCGCCCGTAAAAACCCCCATTACCACCGGTCCCTTATTACAGGCGGCTGGGTTTTGTTCACCTCAGTTGGGGCTACATAACCACGTCTGACCCCCGCTTGGGCAAAAACATACATTATCAACTGAAAAAGTATACTTGCTAATTTGTTTTTGGTTGGGCACGGGAATATGAACACATGCATTACAGGTGGCCTCACACTAATTTCCAGGAGGGACTTCCTATTTCCGTGTCTTAGCTTTGATTCTAACTCAAACAGTCACCCTAACCCCTACCACAGCTACCCTCAGCCCTAACCTTAGCACTAACCCTCCTAAAGCTGGTCGAAGGCCATACTCTCCTAACCTATAGCATGTCCCTCCAAACTTAACACTAACTCTTACCCTCCTGGGGTGTAGGAAAAGAACATCTGTAATAAGGGCTGTCCATATTTCAGTGTCCGACTTTTTTGACTGCGATCTAAACGGCTGGTTGACATGATGTGTAATCAAAGAACCAACATGCTACTACAAATGAATAAACTTTGGTACTGTAACCTCTCCAAATTGAGCACCTACATCAACCCTAAACATTTTGGATACTAGAGTACCCTGTTGATATTCAAAGCTGAGCTTGCTTGGAGACCTACATTATCTGCCTTTTGTGACAGTATTTAGGTCATATTTACAGGTATAGTTGGGGAAAACGATATATGGTCTGCTTTTCCAGGACGCCGTTATGATCAAATTGGGCGTCGCCAAATCTAGCCACCTATGGTATGTTCCTGCTTATATACAGAACGCTGAAAGGTAAAGACGATGTGCACATTTTCCAAACATCCTATATGTCAAAAGCCAGTAAATACTGGCTATCATGCGCCCATATAAATGGCACAGTTATGTGGTCCCAGTTTTGGCCAAAATAAATATCTAAATGAGGACCGCAGTGAAATAATCGCTTCCTAGGCTTTGGTATGCAGGACTTACGGTAGACTTTTCTTTGCTCAGAGAAGGCGATCTCGCTAGAAAATACATCAGTCAGTACATTCTTTCCACACAGTGACTGCGAAAAACACAATGTGGGAGGCTGGTCCACTTGACGGTTAACTTAACAATCGTCCACCTTATAGGTCTCAGGCGCATCGTGGTGAGACCAAAAGACCCACTGTCATGGCAGAAAGCGTCTAAAGACGTTTACCGGGTCTGGTGCGGTCGCGGATTGAGTAACCAAGACGGAGAAACTGGAAGGCTGCTCTGGACGTGGGTGACCGAACACACGATTGCAGTGCGGAGAAACGAATTCAGCTCACAGGTTGTGGGTCATCCAAAGGGGCCCGACCACACATTCAAGTTCGAAGAAGTAAAAATTACAATCGCTTGAGCAGCGTGCTGCTTGAGTCACGTTTCACTTGGCCCTTCCTGTTAAAAAGTGAAATGACCTCACCTTCCACACTGTGTATTGAGACTTAGCCTGGGCAGACTGATCAGCCACACGGAAAGCGCACTGGCAATTCCTGTTATTAACGCTGGTATCGGTGAGCCAGAGGGTTAAGTAAAATCATTCTGCCTTTATATCATGCGCAGCTGTGCGACTGCTGGTTGGATCCGAGAGAGATTCCATAAGGCTCAACGGAACGAGTGAGTTAAGTAAGAACGATCAGTGAGCCCCCCCTACCATTGTATAGTCCCGATTGAAAACCGACAGGGCAACGGGCTCGTGGCTCAGTGGTTAGAGGCGTGGACTTCTAACAAAACAGGTCGCGAGTTCGAACCTCGGGTGTGCCACACTTCGGGGATGGGTATGGCTGGCTGACGACGGCTAATAAGCCAGAAATGGCCATTCCAGTCTCCCTTGTCTTTGTCGGTAATATCATTCGGTCAAGTAGTCTTCATGTAAAAATCCAACACGAATAATGAAATCGCGGCGATCAGCGACTCGGATACTGGTCATCAAGAACAACTGTCCTCCATAAGGGGAGCAGCCGTGGCACAGTGACTACATCCCATAAATACTGCAGCCCCTTGTGCATGAATGACCCGTGTTTGATGCTGTCTCTAACGGTGGGTGCAATCATGAGTCCGAAACGTCTGGTAAATAGAGTTTTTTGTTCCGGCGGTCGCGCCTGCAACTTCTCAAACCACTGTAGTCAGTCAAACTGCTTTTCCCTTTGGACCCACTCAATAAGTTATGCGCTGTCGAGGGAAAGTTGATGGTGACATTTGATGTTGTGTTCGAAACAGCTCAAAAGAGCACCTTTCTTTTGAACTATCAGGTGGTGTTCATGCTGTTACAGGTGGCGATGCGATGAGGACTTGTTTTGGGAGCAAATTATTGGTGATCTGTTTTTGATGATAGCTGATTCTCGGACCGCATGGACAGACGGTGGGTTATAGGCTCACTCTATAATCCGGGATGTATACCAGTTGATTCATAGAATGAATCTCGGAGTATCGTAGAGCGTTCTGGGATAGCACGTTGCGTTAGAGAAATCGGTTGCTCCCAAAATTTGTTGTCCCGGTTCATTTATTTCTTTTCTTACCTTCGCTGTTAAAAAGTTGTCACAGACGTCCCCACTCTCTTTGTCTCGCATTGTTTAAACTGCTATCCGGTATAAGCAAATCTGACGGCCTCCGTTTGCGTGTTTTAATAACGGAATTATCCTTAAGAACATCCTGCTGTCTTTATTTCTTTGACCTTTGCGTAAAAGCAGATAGATGCTTTAATCTCTCTGTCAGTAACTATGTCTTCGGTCTGTTGTGTTTCAAATAAAGGATGCACTGAAATCATTCGTAAGAGTGAAAGTTATAGAGACGCTAAATATGTAGTAGTTTTGTTTTAGACCTGCAGATTTTTTGGCTGCGCTTAGAGCGTGCTCGATTTGCCGAACCTACTTCAACAATTCCCTTTTTAAGGCCGTTAGTTGAGCAAAAACGAGGTGACTATTCCTAAAAACGATTTGAGGACCAGTTAGAAAGATCTCTTATATGTAATAAAGCTAAAAATTCTGAAAAATGAAATTACACGAATTTCTAAAATGAGGATTTTATGCTTTGTAATGAACATAAGGATGAATCAAACTCTATGAATACGCGATGACAGAGTATTATTCCGCCAATTTATCCTTAGAAGGATTAATGAAACTACTTGAGTGTGAAAAATATACCCAAATAGTGATCTTCTAAATAACCTTGTGCCCAATTGGTAATGAGATGTGAAGTACAATTTTATAGGCAGCGTTCTATGCTAGTTAATATCAAATATTTGCTGGAGGGTCTGTTTAATGAATAAAACCCTATTGAAACAGTCAAAACTTTAATAAAAGCTAAGGAACCGAGTTCTCTTTACGAACTACGGTGCTTATTTATCGGTTCTTATATATTTTTTTCTAATGGGTGTGGGTTTGAAGGAATTTTCTTCCAAATTATATTGATTTTTCGACTTTCTCTCAAAAGTTACCTTCAGATAATAGAGACGTGTAATCGAATACTATTAAAGCGGAAGAATTTCCTTATAGCTTGAAATTTCTACGACACAATAACGTCTGATGGCGTCATAGAAAACGCTATTGACTACATGTAAAGGTGTGTAACCCTGAAACTCTAAGTTGTTCAAGGCGGTTACTAAAAATGGGTATTGAAAAAGACTGCTGGGTCAATTTTTCAGGCAGTTTATGCGCAGTTACTTGGCCAGATATGAGCATCAGGGCAAAGATATGACTACGCAGTTCCGTCAAATATTTGACGGCCTGCTTTTATCCCGGTTGTATATTACAAGAGTGGCACTAAATAGATGGTATTATAAGAGGGAAATACTTATTGAAATTATTAAAATCGATACATTTAAACCAAATCATCCCACCATCTTCCAAGCTCGCCACATCGCATTTCTGGGATTCGCAATCCTACCATCTAGTGAAAGACTCAGTACTACACTGTAGAGGTAAAATAACCTTTGACGCACTTTTATTCACCGTAAGGGAAGGCATTAGATGTATGTGTTATTATTTTCCGTGCCGCAGTCATGGCGCGCAATGTCACTAATATGCAACGAAGCAGCCAACTGTAACAGAATTCGCGTACACGGTTTTACAACTGGGGTGTATAGTAGATACGTTGTCTCATAAAATTATAATGGAAATTATAAAAGTATTTTTGATCCGAAAGGATTACTTAAGTAGGGTTGCAGTATCAATAAATATGCAGCATGACCCTAGACTATGTGGGCTTCCTCAAGATGTCAGCTTTTAAACGAGGTTCGGACGGTCGCCTGCATAAACTACATTCCTTAGAAAGTGACTGTTTAACTATAGTGAATTTTCGCCATAGATTTTCGATGCTATTACATATTCAAATATATTTTACAGAAAACGTGCGCAACGATATCCTTTCCTTTGTTAATGTTTTTACAAAATTATGTCTTTTAATTTCGCAATTTAAGACGGAGTTACATCAGCTTTTAAAAATCGCTTTCGATTTCCGAGTATTTCGGAAAATATCTGCGTTTACACTTAAGTTCAAAGTTTCCACATTATAAGCCGTTTGCTATTTGTATAGGGGGAATCGCACATTCCTATAGGGAATTAAAAAGCGATCATATAAGACTCATAAATGTTTGCAATGAGAATAGACCATGCTGATTACTTGACGAGCAACATTGACTTAAGTGCTGATGCAATGCTGTGTGATTGGAGATTTCGTGGTCTTAAAAATCTCTTACTTGTGTAATTTGTAAATAAAAAACCGTGCTTTTGTGAGCATAAAGTCCAAAGAAAGCATATCGTTCGACAACTGAGTATATGAAAGAATGTTTTGACATGTTTTGTAAAAAATATATTTGAATTTACAAGGTCATGGAAAATGTAATGTACACATGCGTACTACATGCGTGGCTACTTTTCAGGGATCTTAGTTTATTGAGACAACCCGATCAGAAGCTCTTTCAAAAGTTGACACTCCGGTCTGGCTGCACTACTTTATAATTATGTTGTAATTTTATCATTATCTTAAATCCATTAAGTAGTCTTTTCGAATCAGAAACACATTTCAGACTTTCAGTTAATTTTTTTAAGATAGCAAATCCACTGTATTTATAATCTACAAGAAATTTGAAAAAAACGCTCTTAAAAACGCTATTCCTCACTTTGTTCGCAAAATCGCAACAGAAGGCTGACTCTAGTCTGTTTCTAAGCATTTTACTACAGATGCCTGCAGACCTGAACAAGGCCTGTGCAGATAGTATTTTCAGAAAGTGTCCCTTACAACTGGCCCAGCGGAATTTGCGCTGGGCTAATACCTAGAGATATCTGATGGCACGCTCAGGCGTGGACTCCCGCTGCATAAGCCACCTGCTCCCGATCTTGCCTACGGTGAGGAAGAAGAAAATGAGGTGGATTGAGCACGAGTCTACCACCACTTTAAGCTACTTCATACGCAAGTCACCGTTCCTGCATTCACGCTGCATTAGAGCATCAGGCTTTGTCGGCAACAATAGTTGAATGTCTCAGAAAAGGCGTGAAACCAAGATAACCGTCTAAACTGCCTTACTCTGAAAAGAAACTAAAATCGAAAATACTCGGTGCAGTCACGGACACAGAAAGTTAATCGCTGATACTGACCTAGGATGTAGGAATCTGGTCTATGAGGAACGACAACAAGAGGGAGTGTAGGACAAATCGATTTATGTACCTTACTAAAAGGCTCGGTCAACAGGAACCAACAAATGTTTTCTAATTTTTGACGCCTCCCCCTCATGGGCCAGGCCAGGCATATAGGCTGTCCACCCAAATACGTCCTGATGTAATTTATCTCTGACCCTGACGACATGTACACTTTCCTATCATACGTTCACGGCATCTTGTCCTCTCTGTACCAAAAACCCATTTCGGTACTTTTACTCTATTAGCGATTGACACTTATAGCCTACCACGAAGAAGCTCGCAAATTCGGCGAGAGCATTATTGACCGTGTTCGCCAGGACTGAGGAAAAAGGGGCTTCTTCGCGTAAAAAAACTTTTGCAGCCTATAAAGCTTCTTTCTCTGTCTCGTGGCGTTTTCACGCAAAAAGTATTGCGACCCAGTGAATTTTCAATTCCCTGACTGTCCTCAGTCAATCGAAATCGTGAGCCGGCAGGAAACGACCGAAAGGTCGAGAGCTTGGAGTTTAAATCAGGCAGTGAAATTGACGGAGAACACGCAACAGGATGAAGAGGGGAAGAAAGGGGACTATAATTTTGGAGGTTCGCTGATTTGGTAAGTTGGCTTAACATGCCCAGACTTTTCACTCATCATCTGGCCGTTCGTGCTGTGGCCGCCAACATTTACCGAGACATTTTGAGTGTAAAAAACTGAGCTGAAAACTAAAATCAATACTACTAACTACTACTAAAAGCGAGAACATGAATGTTTGAAGAAGAACTGGGAGATGAAAACAAGACATAACGCAATGGAATTTCTTTACATTCCATCCAATTCGCATCTTCAACTGAAATCGCAAGTTCTTCCCCGCATCCTGAGAGATGCTTACGAAAAGATGCTTGAAAATCTGACCTTCAGCTTCTGTCAAATTCACATCCCAGGGGTCCAGCGGTTGACTTGGCACATAAGATCGAGTAATTTTATGTCATCACCACAGTTTTCAGCCATTCATAGAAAACGCAACCGGTACATTTAACATGCAAAAAATGCCGAAAGGTTTCTGTCACACTCATGATGGCGTATTTAATAAATTACGAAAAAAGCGGTTTGATTGACGCAATTATTTTCGGGTTTTCTGCAGCAAATACCGTAGCCTAGTGTTTTCTGTAGAAAACCTTACAATGAAACATTACAAGTGAGAACACACAATATAGACTCTTTCCTATGGAGCATCTTTGGGATGAGAAACATTTGTTGTTCATAGCAAAGACTGACTGTTAACTTAGCTATATGCATCCAACCATGAGCACCTATGAATCACCTGACAGTCGTCAGAGCATAAAACCTTTCCAAAGGCATTTCTGGAGAGTTAATTACGGTATTCCTTTTTTCCCACAGCAGGATAGGAGAGGCACATTTGGCAGATATTTGTGTGCGTGCGTGTACCAAAAGCGATCATTAAACACTCGCTGAAGGAAGCATTTGCAGAAAGCCTAGGGCATTAGGAAGAGCAGTCAGGGTGTCTAGACCCTTCTGCTGTGGAAAGGCGTATATGTCTTCACACGGGTTTCATTGAAGACGACCTCCTTGACTCTAAATTAAAATATATGTTGCTTCACCCTCCGTTTTGAGGCGGTTTATATAGCCATTGAAGATTCGGCCGGTCTTTTTAATTGTTTCTGCATAAAAACAAAGATATCTGTAAATCACAGAATATTTTCGTTATTTAGATTACTCTCCATAACCAAAACGAGGATATTAAAGCGCCCGTTACCGGTATCTCGTAAGCGTAGGTCGGAAAGAAGGCCTTCAGTTTGATGCCGCGGTTGTAGTGCAGAATGCTAACGGAGAGTAGCGTGTGTTACATAGGCAAGTAGGCTTCAACCGTCTATATCACTATCCCTTGTCGTTGTCAGTAAATTGCTCTTAGATTAACTAGTCCTCATCTATGTGTCTGTTTACTGAAATACAGGAAACTCAAGACATAACGCCAAAACACACGCAGTCAATGCGTCAATCAGCCCAACCTGGTGAACGCCGCTGACTCATAAAGTTTGGTATTTCTGCATGCGAGACTGTGACTCCAATGGTGCCTAAAGACCACATACACAGGGATTCAACTTGCAGGTTCCCCCGATCCGGGGTTACTCTTGTCCGAATGCTGACAGCACGGAACTCCAACTCCATCCTAATTGACTCTGCTGGACGCAAATTTTATTGCAGTAGGACTACATAGTCCCTGTAATCAACTGACGTCCCCAGTGCTGATGAACACACGGCTGTTTATGCGCCAGCATAAATCGTCCGTTTATGTCACGTCTTCCCTACAGGAAGTCCGGTAGTCTTTTCTTAAGACAGTTGTGTCCTCTTGCGTCAGCGAAAGGTGATAGGTGATGGAATTCGTAACGGGTTGGAATTCGCGACATCGAAATGCAGACCAGCCATCATTAACGCGGCCGGTGGAGGGAGGGGAGCGTAAGCGCGTTATGTTTGCTGACATGGCGTATGTATGCTTATCGGGCGAGCGCATGATGCGCGTCTAGACGGCAGCGGCGGGGGAAGAATTTAGTTTTCCGTCTAGCAATTAACCTACATAGACGACCTCCCTTAAGCCTAGCACAATAGCACAAATAAAGTTCCCAGGATAGTAGTAATGCGAATGCACAATGACAAGGACTGACGGATGCAGTAATGCATCCAGAAGTAATTTTTTCTTTACCAACGGCATTGTTCTTTCTTCTGAATACCAAGTTTTATCAGCCATTGGATAAAGTGTTTTTGTTAGCAGTGAAAATGCAACTCCCATGTGGTAAATAAAAAGAAAAGGAGGCGTTCACCGTCGAATATCTCCGCGGTTCACGAGGGGGGGGCGATTCAGGTCACGGTTGGATGCAGCCACATGGGCGCCGTTGGCGGGCTACGCATCAAACAAAGTACGCCATGCATAAGGAGAGCTGTGCTCATGACTTCCCAGTCTCTGAAGAGGGGCAGATGAAACAGCTGCTCGAAACGACAGACCTCCAATACACCTCTCCCGGTGAACGCCTCCTCTTCTTTTGATGCCGTTTTTCCTATGCTGTACCGGGATGTGTTAGCAATTCGTAAAAATTCTAATCTTACTGCAACTAGAAAAGAAATACATTCTCGGCGCTCTACGTCAAGTGTGCATCAAAGATGTCAAAAATGATGCAAAAGGTGTATACTGCTGGCTGCTAGTTGGTAGGTTATGAACATTGCGCAAATATCCCACTGCGCTAAATGTATTTCGACTCACGTATTCCTCTCAGTTCTTGGACTGAGCCCGTTAAACTACGTTTTCGATGGTTTGATCGACACTAGCGCATTACTTACTTAGGAAATCAACGAACTGAAATCTCAGAACTGGCTTATCTACCGGGGAGCACACGGGAAAGGCTGGAAGGTACGCCGGTGAACCGAGCATTTTGCAGTCGTGTAAGACAGCGGTACCGATTAAGGACACCCCTAAATACAGGCGGCTATGCGTTAACTTCTTACGAGCATGGAGCTATGCTTGAGGTTGAAACTAAGTCTTGAGTTGCGGTAAATGTAGAGTTGGGACACAGGGATAGGCGCCCTTCCCCGAATTTAGCATAAAAAGCTTATGTTGCGGTAGGGGGTTTTTATTTCCGTGTCCTATAGTGAAATATTCTTCTAGAGGGCAGATTTTGTCTGCAGCGCTTCTGAGATTAATCTCACCCGAAGGCGGAAGACATACGTTTGTCATTCAAGCGATCTCAAAGACCGACACCTGACTAGCTCATGCTGGCTCGTGTTTGGAAGTACAAGAACGTTGGATATCTCCTTACCCAGTTGTGATTCTGTGTTATCAGACTTCTAATTTCATAGGCTACCAATAACGGCATTAAAATGTCCACTTTTTACGAGTGAACACAAGAAAAGTTAGGTATAATACCATCCGTTTTTTGTCTATCTCCGAAGACCAGTTAATTCGCCAAACTACAAAACCTTTGCTAATTAGTGACACCTGCAATATTTCTAAACTGTACGCTTACAAAGGATGCCGTAGACATTCATGCCGATCCTTAAAAATCGCTTGGAAATATCAAATAAGCTAAGTAGCTAGAAAATCAGCAAAATCTATTATTTTTAAAAACCGCAGTTAGGCAGTAAAAGCTTCAGAGAAAGCCTGTGCTGCGCGCAGATTTGCGCGTCTATTCAATTTGCATAATCTGTCATCAGTGAGAAATATACCATCTCCTTCATGTGGTGGATGTGGAACAGTTTGCTATGAGGTTTAAAAATGGCTTGACCACGAATTCGACATCAAGGTGGATCCGAAACAGATCTCTGGGCTCTCATGGCTCTAGATAGCAGAGATAATCTGTTTTTTAAATTAAATTTGAAAGAAGTATTTAAATAAACCTTGATAAGAAACTTAAAATAAACCTCTCGTTTACAGTAAAAGTTTTAGTAACACCGTTGAGACCAAACCCTTGATCCAAGCAGAATAAAATATTTATCTCCATTCATAAGATAAAATCAAAGTGACTCAACCTCTGTCGCCCAGCGCGCCCATAAACAGTGTTCAATACATAGTTCGTTTTCTGGCAAGATTGTATAAATAAGGGCGTGCAATCATGATTGAAATTGGGTAAGTAAACCATTATGCACGAACGATTGCTCTTTATTCTACCAAATGATTGTTTAGACTTAAATGAACCCTAAACCTAACCCAATGGCGGCAGTACTATTTAAAGCATTGAGATCAGGTAAACCAGTTGCTCATATCAGCCTAAGGCACTAACTGATATAATGAGTGTGTGGACTTGGTAAACCGCCCCGTATTTCGATATATATCCACGATTGCTTAGAAATGACGTGAGCAGGTGAGACTGTGTGCGTTATAACGTTTTTTCGACAGCCTGCCTGCCTGTCAAATACGAATGCAGTCCAAGACTCAACCGGGATTTGCTTCTCTAGTGATAGGCGGATTAGGGCGAGGTTTTCGATAAAAGAAAATTGGCTGACGTCAGCAAGACACCAAAGGCCTGCTTTTCCGTGCGTGGCGCGTTTGCTCGCCCAACCCTACGCACCATCTTCTGGCAGATAATGAAGAAACTCCGATCAATCATCGTCAGGCCGATTGCAGTAATGTTTGGTAGAGTTTCCAACTGGTGAAAATGGTAGGGAAAATTAATGAGGGACAAGAAGACGGACGATTTCATATTATTCATTTGGAGGATGTTGTGATCGGGGGAGGATAGGTGAAGGGGCTGTACGGGAGTGCTAGGCGTCAGGACACTTCGATGGGGAGGCGGTCACAAATGCCCATGGATGTTGTTAATTAATTTCCCAACGAGATTTAGGTCAGTGCTACTTTGAGAACACGTTGACTTATGATTGCTCACATTTAAGGCAAAATGAGACTGAGTTTCACATCCTTCCACATGCTCTCTGCATCTTCAGTAAATGACTACTCAGAAGAATTTCCTTGAATCCACATTAAGTCCTAAGCCAACAGAAAGCTCAGTGTCGTTCGAAGTTTGCGGGTGCATACAAAACAGCCAAGGTTAAGGTGCAACATCTCTTGTTTGCCAATGGACATGTAATAAAATTTAGTAAAGGAGCAAGCACAAGGTAAGAAAATAAACCTCTTTGCCTGGGGATGTATCAACCATTGACAGACCAGCAGTGCTAGATCGATTATCTGCATCAACCATCACCAGCTGTCGAATTCAGTGAAACCACTGTCATTCCAAACTGACCGTGACTCCTTGTAATAAAAAATGCTCTTACGTGGATGTTAGCATCTCAGGTGAAGTGGAAGAGAATGACTAAATTGCACTTCGAAGCTGCAGAGGTAGTCAGGTATATTATAACCCATATGTCTCGGTAAAGTACCATCGAAGTGCAATAAAACATGTAAACACATCGTCCTTACTCGGCCTCTCCTCACAAAGTTTATATGGCAAATGTTGGTCCGAACGACCGCAAAATCCTTTGGGCTTAGAAAGAAACACGCCTGAATCGACGTGGGAGAAAAATCTTTGGTCGAACTCATTTGCCCCAGTTAAGACTTTATACACAATTGAGTAAATCTACTTTCCAGCATACACTCGGGCAGCAGCTTTTTGATTTTTATAAGGCGTTGGTGATGTAACGCTGACCGCCTTCGGCAGTGTCCTTAAGGCACACGAGCGAAAACACTTCACTTTCTTATCTACCTCATTCAAACACTTGCTGCCGCCAACAGGAATTCAAAACAGCCTTGCTCGCCGTAGCCAAAATCTAAAACATGAATTTAAAAAATATATTTCCCAGCGTTTGAGAAAGGGAAATTTGTCTTTGGGAAATATTCCGAATGCGAGAAACCCCGTTCAAAGACATTTCGATAAGCGGGCACATCTAGCTCCCATCTCAGAAATATTTCGACGACGCATTTTACATTAAACGCGCTAAAGGCAATTATGACGTCGCCTTTTTATATTTTTTAACTGCAGAAGCTAAAACCTGGTCCTATGGGTAAATATCATTTTCTTTAAAAGAAAATTTATTTTTTAATCATTTGCACACGACTCAAAGTGCGTTACCATGTGGACGGCTTCGACTGTTATTATAATCTCAAGTTTGATGTAGCCTTCAAAAGGACATCATGCTCTTAGGTCCCTCTGCAAAAGTTCCTGCGATGCTCACCAGTTATATTTGGTACTGTCCAGCCCTTGCAGTGGAGCTCGTGGGAACATTAATTTCTAAGAGAAATAGGCAAAACCTGATTTGGCAGATTATTTCCTTTTATATTTTGGCCATTTGCCAGTCCGCTAATAAAACCTTACACAATGACAAGTGTCCTGCTTGGTCGTAACTTCAACCGAACGCATTTAAGTGAAAGTACACTCAATTAACGTCTGGTCAAAACTTCGTCTCTAGTTTGTTTCGCAAATATCGCACCAAGTGCGACCATCTGAGATGGATGTGGGAAACAGTCGGTTTTATAGACTTTTGGAGACGTAGCTATTACAACGTGTAAATCCTACAACACTTGTGTATCTACTACTCTTACCAGACGTTGTCTATGGTCAACAACATTCTCGTTCCAGCGACCGCGTCATCTTGTTGCATTTAATTCGAATCCACAATAAGGAAATGTGCTTACACATCATTTCTCATGAAACATAACTTGGTCATGCTATAGTCGGAACTGATTTTGCACATAAAGCGTCACGTTATTTCCACTTATCATTGTGAGGTTGAAGTTTGTAAATCATTCAAGTCGACCGTCAGGTTGCGTAACTGAGAGCGCTTAGCGGTCACGCTCTCCGACTCGAAAAATAACAAAAGACCGGATATTTGCCAAATCACATGCATCCAAAAATTTCCTCTCCACATATTAAATAGGAATAAAGTTAACTAATTAATGCCATGTGGACAAAGGGAGTATCAGAGAATTCTGCCAAACAATTTCTCCAGTATTTCCGGAAGACAAGTAACATAATTGTAAATCACCGTCAACTCGCACGAAAACGATAACTCTGGGCAACAGAGACTACTGGTGCTAATTTTTTAAAACCCAATCCCTTAGGTACTGCTAATTAAAGCATCGTGAAACTGGTAAAATATAGCTAGTGAGAGCAGTGTAAACGAACCAAATTTACTTGAAAAATTAAATGAGCCGGCCTTTATAAGGTGAAATGCCTCGATACATGCTTTCGGTGGTAGGCCTTCGTAAGCTATCACCCCATGATTAACAGAAAAATACTTTCTGTACACTTCTGCGCACTTTTCACGCAGACAAACATTTCACAAGGTAGTGAATGTCTTCGGTGACCCTCTTTTAACAAAACACCAAAGAGTCTCTGTGTTGGCATGACTCTTGTATAGTAGCATGATATCACTGACTAGGCCGTTCCGGTTATCATAAGAATGTTGGTTTACTGCTGCCGCTTATCTGATCATCAGTCATAAAAGCGTTTGAAGGGCAGAAAAGCGGCCTTTTCTATCTGTGCCTATTCGCAAAAACTTTACCGTCATCCTATGGTATTGGTTGCCTGACATGAAGGTAGTCTCAGTGCCTAGTAAAAAGGGTCATCTCAAAGGCAGTTTCTGTGAATTCCTACAAACCGTATTGCGGGCTCGAAGAAAAAGCAGATGAGTTGAAAATCGTAGAGTTATTTTGCATTCAATTTGCTTTGCGCTATGCGTGGCGTAGTGAGTTGAAGGAAGATAAGGCAGTTAAAATATATTCGGATTCTACAGCTGACTGCCGAAATATCAGATATTGATTAACAATCTGGACCGCCTACTGAAAATGAGCCCATTTAGGTCCCCAAACCACGGAAGGTGTTAATTGAGTGGCAGTGGTTCGGCGGAAGATAAGTAACTGTTTCGGACCCATTTAGTGCGACGCTTGGCAATAGGATGACCTATAGCCCAGAGTACTTTGCCACCAATTAAGTCTCTACCAAAATTAAGATTTCCTAAATTGAACCCTCAGCGAAAATCGAATCTTTTATTTATCCGAATTTTAATTTACTAAGGGCATTAAGAAACTTTATTAGAAAGCATAGTTGCTGGAAGTGACAAATGCAAGCAGAACTAGATTCCAATTCGGCTTAGAAGACCACTCTATTCAATATTGTTTTTAACAAGTTTCAATTGACAAAATCCAGATGATCAAAGAAGCCATATAATATTTGAAAATTGTAATGGTGGAAGGGATGAAAGTAGTAAATAGGACTTACAACCAGCAGAGCATAGAGAATAACACCACAGGACCAGACATCCGCCATTCGTCCGTCGTACTTTTCGCCCTAAAATCAGGATGGAATATAAAGTTCGATGTGACACCGGAGACAAAGACCATTCCCACTGAGGGTACATTGGGCAGTATTTCGTATAAAAAACGCCAACGGTATAAACAATAGTCTCCCAGTAACAGCGTTCTCAAGGTTTACGCAAACGTTCGTTGCAAGCAGCACCCAACTAAGTCAAAATGTGCGATTTCAGGTGTGATGCTTCGCAAGGAAGTGCCCTGATGACGTTAAGACGAAAGGTCGATAACTGGAAAAAGTTTTAAAGAGGTGCTGTATTAGAAAGTAGGTGTACGCATGGAAATGCAAAATTTTTTATTAACACAGAGACCTCCAAATGTTCACTTACTCTCCACAGCACTATTCTTTATTGCAGAAAATCGTACCGTATGGCTGTTTCTTAAAGATTACCATTCGCATACGTTCAGAAGTATATGCTATGTGACCGTCTGTATTTTCTAAGCTCAGTATAAGAGGATACGCGACCTCTGTAGACCCATGCAAAACCCTGTTCCAGCTATTGTGGTTGCCACATTAGTATCGCAAATTTAAAATACAGCACGTCTAGTACGAGAACGTTTACTGTGAACTGGCGCAGCACCTGGAAGCCCCTTTCTAAGCAGATGGTCTAAAAAGTGACTTTTAACTACACCTGAGTTCGCAATTGCTAAAAGCAAAATGCTTGGCGAATTCTGAGGACATAATTGCATCCGCGTACCAGTTGCAAAGCAATAAAAATGACTAATTTTCGATCAATCCTCGACCTACAGTGTTTACACCACCTGACTAACACAACCTATAACTCAATATAGTGACGAGAGTTTGGATAAAAATCGACGACAACGTCCATCTTGTGATCTGCTTGGGCTTAAACGTTATTCAACATGGCTCAGGACAACTGCTTATCGATCAACTTTGGGTTTATGCTAATCTGAAATTATTGCCATATATGTGCGTGTGCGACGTTCATCAAACGGTTTTTACGTCGCGTCAGTCACCGAGTACAAGCTAATTACCCGTTCGTTGACGGGCTTTGACAGGTGAATGACGCCAGTGAGGAGGAAGAGGAGGTAAGGCTGACACTAGGGTTATTAACCCAACGCGCTTGAAGCTACCACGAGGAGCTAAGAATCGTGGCCCTTCTCAGGGCTGACTGTCGTGCTGGAAGGACGCCCCTTAATTTGCCCTTGATGGCACTGTCAATCAAGCGAGAACACTTTCACTAATACAGTCATCTGATACATTCAGTGAAGACCAGGTCGTGTGTGGCACGCGTAGGCAGGTTGTTTGGCCTTCCTAGCTAATGCGTCCACGGCCACCCGCGACCGTCCTGACAGTATCTTGCAATCGTAACAAGGTGGATAAGGAAGGAGAGAGCTCGGCGGACACTACGCAAGTCTGCCCCACTGTTTATCAATTCACGCGTGCACCCGGTGTTTGGCCCGCCCAGTGGGGCACACGGTGAATGTATTTGTTTGTTACATTCGAACTGTTATGCAAGCGCACGTGAAACGGGACAAAATTAGTAAACATAGTTAAAGCAGCATTGGCCCAACTACTTCCTCGTTTAGTTTCTCATGGTTGTTAAATATAAATCGTCAGCTATTTACTTACGTCATCGTCAACAACCGTCCCTAATTAACCAAACAGCAAAATGCCCAGTTATCCCTATTTTTCGTGGCACTTACATATACGTAAATGTGATCAATTCAAAGGAGGTTTGCGCAATCCGAACACGCACATTCTTAAACTGCACATATTATTACCGAGCTATAGTACCTGGTCTATTTCGTAGAACGTCGGTCAAAATTCGGAAATGCTTTTTCGATTGCAAAGATAAATTAGGTAGGTATCTTTCGTTGCCAAAAAACTTCCCTCATTCCGAAATAATTTGAGACCCAACCTGCATAATGCGCTTGGGCTTAGGATTACAGAACTCCTTGTTTTATAGTTATTGTTAATAGAAAATCGAATATTTACCTAAATTATTTATAAGGGATAACTTAGGAGACATTCCGTTTTAAATGGATGTAGACCACCTTGTATAATTCATAAGTGGCATAACTAAACGTACCAGCGCGAATGCGTATAGACATACATTTCATGGCCTATCACAAACTAATTTTTTCCAAAAACCGAAAGGTATCCTTTCTTCAAGTGTAAAATTTGGAGACGATACATAATTCTACAATAATGGGTAGAAGAAGCAGTAGTTTTATGCAATTTTTAAAGAAATACATTTGGAATTATAAAAGCATCGAGGTTGCTGGGAGTCATTTATACTACACGGTTGAATATTTTGCCAGTGACTGTAAAAAAGCTCGTTTAAAAGCCAGTATCCTGGCGTGACTGAGACATTTTTAGATTGTGTTTAATGATAGTGAATTTTACAACCATGCCTCAGCAATACTTTCTAATGGAAGACGAATATCCAGATTTCGCTCAATATTTTATGGGATAGGCCGGTTTTCGAAGTAAGAGTAGAGATTCTGCAGGCCTTCAGGATAAATACTTTGATATTCTGCATTCTTTAGCAATCAGTGCGTCAAATGACGAGGACATCGCAGTTATCTTATCGAACACTGTTCAATTAAATGCGATTTTACTTGCTTTCATACCGTTGGTCCGGAAATATGAGACCACTAATCTTCGTT
>CACRXP010001179.1:22418-44210 GCA_902702965.1 Spirometra erinaceieuropaei | reverse complement strand
TCAGATGGTCGAGCAATCATCACGCCAACATCCAACGCACGTGATGAAATTGCGGCAATTATCGACTCGAATGTCGGCCATCAAGCAATGATCACCCCAAGTGTGACAATCCCGGATGAAGGGGGAAGCCGTGAACATTCATAGGCATGCGGTAGCATGGCTGCTGCATCCTATAAATACCGCAACCCCCTTGTGCAACAACCACCCGTTTCTGCTCTTTTGTCTCTGATGATGGATTCGAGTAGGAATCCGAAACGTCAGGCTAATAAAGCTCTTGTCCCGGCGATCGTGTCTCCTTCTTCAAGACTACTTCCTGGGACTCGGCTCTTCGCTTCTATTGGCAATTGAGAAAATTGTATGCTACTCAGGTGGTCATTTTTTGCAGAGTATGGATCTTGCATGCAGCCGAAAATAAGGTCTTTCGAAAGCCGACGCCCTGAGGTAAGTGGATCATTATCGATTTATGCTGCATCATGATTAGTTTTACAACACTACTACACTACTACACTACAAAACACTACTTAATTTATCTTTTGGCATCTATGGTAAAGGCGAAAGTTTTAGCGAGCGTTTTCTCAGTATGCACTTTTTTAGTTGGCTGCTTTTCACGCGTGTCAAAATAAATAAGGGGTTACGGAGTAAAATAAAGTGCACTCTTTCTGGTACCTAAAACTAGGTAGAAAACTATATTGGTTTACACTGGGGTGTTTTTGACAGTACGGTTCGGCAATCGACATCGCTGCCGGCTTGCCATGCGGCCTTCCTGGTTCGCCTCACGTTCCCTGTCAATTCGCCAATGGGATCGCTCGAGACTTGACGCTAGCCTAGCGAGAACTCGGAGTAAATCCGCCATGCTCCTTCGTCAATTGGATGAAGGCGGACACAGCTCAGGCAGGGCGAGAACGCAAACACCCAGAGGGGACTAAGATCCTCAACGGCGGACAATAACTCAGAAAAAAACGCCTGAAGAGACAGCTTACGGTAGCTGCCTACTGAACCTCCTGTACGCTCCTCCACACAACCGTAAAGCTTTAATAACCTAACCTGTCTTAACTGACCTCTGATTTGGGACTCCACATATGTCGAGCCATTACACAGCTTTCGACATCTTTGACATTTCCTGAACTATTTGAAACGGGACTGTTCATTTCTATGGGGAGCTGTGGGCTCAACCTATGCGGAGTCGGCATAATTTTACTTAAATCGAAGCATCTGGGTGAGAGCTACCGACTCACCTACTCCCAGCCCCTTCTCCCGCCCACGCGACCTCAGCTCCTTAGGGAACGCTGCATGGCGGTCGCCACTGAGACGGCCACTAGCAGCCCCACCCCCTCCCCCCCCCCTCAAATTTTCTCCACTGAGCCCGGTCGGCTAACCACCTGGCAAACGGCATTCCAGCAGGGCGTGGTGTCGCTGTCTTTACCCCCAGTGTTTATAGTCGGCATGTCTTCAAAACGTTGAATAAGTGCATGGTTCCGGGAAATTGCCCCTCCTTATGCACCTTTATGCGCCTTTTCACTCCATCAAAAATTGAAGCCTCTTGCTGAGGTTAGTGCAGCCAGTTGAGGGTAGGAAGTACTCCCTAAATAGCTATCACATCTATACCTTCCTACCCTGTCCTTTGTGAGTTGCCTTGCTACGTCCTTTACAACAACGTAGGATGTCCGCCCACGACAAGATACGTGATTGGTCATCCTGACCAGCTAGAAATCTCTCGAGGGGTTTTGAATATCTGCATCATCGTTTTCATTGCCGGGCGGTGACTGGTCGGGCGTGTCCCTGTCATTCTGTCATGCAGCACACTCATTCGCACAATAGGTAGTTTCGGACAAGCAGGACTTTTAGAATGGTGCTGAGAAGGAACATGAGAAAAAGTGTAGGCGTCGCTAAGGAAAAGGCGTCATGAATGTATTAATTGTTGCACTCCAGGAGTAGATGTCTCTAGGCCAGTGTTAGTTTAGTCACTCTATATGAGAGCTTATAGTTGAAAATGGAGGCTCTGCACAGTGTCAGGGTTGACTTTCAGAGGTATTTCGACTGTTTGGAGAAGTTGGTTGACGAGGAGACTCCCTCTCTGACTTCGGGGAGCACGTTCAACTAACACTCCTACCCGCGTGATGTTCACTGCCGAATATTCCTGGACGGTAGTGAGCGGGACTCCTTTCCACACAAAGTTGACCGGAAGTAGCCAACGTACATTGTGCAGGCGACTAGTCCATTCATCGTCTAGTAATGCGTGAAGACTTCAAGACAACATACTGCGTTCTAACTAACAGTATATCAAACTTTTTATATATGTCTCGTGGAGTCATACCTTGTATTCAATCTGAACGGATACAAAACGTAGCTCACTTTACGGCAACAGTTGCAGAGCATTGTAGTTAGCATTTTGTTGGAAACACTTCTGGTTTGGCAGTCCTCGAAGGTTAAACGAAAGCTCAGAAATAATAAGGTGAGGCTACCAGTCATCTGGTAGATTCTACGTTGACTTTTTAGGAGATCCTGTCTGGGCATTCGGCTTAATGTATCCCCGTTGGTGGATCGCCTACGTTGCAGTAGGTTTGGCGGGTAACTTGATCCAAGTATGATGAAACTCACAACTCTCGGTGGGGTTTCGTAGCTAAGGCGCTTAAAGCGTTGGCTGTACTCAAGTTGTTCCGGGTTCGAATCACACTGAGACCGCCCTGTTTTTCACAAATGGATCAAATGAGTCATTCACATCCGCCAAAACACCAGTTAACTGTGGAACCGTTTCTTCTGAAAGCCGAATGGGAGTGAAAAATCGACCAGCAACATAGTAAAGGTTTTCGGTTTAATCTCAAGCACATCCGAGGGTAAGTAACTGCAACGCAGAAGAAATAATGTTGACGAATGATTGTCCAGCCTCTAATTCCAGAGGTTCATGTCTATTTAGTTTGCGTGGTGTAGGTGTGCGATGTTAGCCCGATTGGCAGATACTTTATGCCACGTCAGCCGTTCGGTAGGCTTGAAGAGTCTATGGAATGCGAAAGATGCAAGAAAGAATGGAACCAACCGTTAGGAATCCTACCTCATAGTACATCAACGCATTCGTCACAGGAGGAAATATGACACGTTTAGACTATCACACTGCACTATGATTCGTGGTTACGAGGGCAGTCATCCAAAAAAGTATCCCACTCCACCCAACAGAGCAGTGGTTTTGCCTCACGTCTATTGGGTCAAAGCCCGTGCGTGACATGCTTTGGATGGTGGCTTCACACAACGTCAGCCAAAAAGTCCATTCTACCGCTGATCGGCGTGACTCGAAGTGTTTATTGGCACACAGAAGAGGAAAGAATGAAGGAGGCCGATCTACCGACTTGTTTGTTAACTAACAACCAACCAAATGTAGTTCCTAACTATCACGACACGCAACCGTAATGGCATGGAGTGTTACCAGCTGACGCGATGGCCTAGCCATACTCTATATATTCGGCTTGCAATGTTTCCTCCAGAATTTGTTTCACGACCACAGGCTCTCTCAGTAAAAGTGTACGTGCCGTGTGTGGTACGTGCAGACGGTCGTTTACTGATGCTGGTCAGTGGGCTCATTTCCACCTTCCGTTGAGGTGGTTTTGAACTCTTACTGAAACGCTATGGGCGTGGGAAGAGTGAAGGAGGCAAGTTCAACTTGCGTCTGCTTTACTGCGAGCAAATCTGCATGCAGGTGCCCACTGAGTTCACCCCGCAAGCTGTGGTGGACGTCATCACTTACGATTGTAAAACTAAAATCTCTAATGCCTGTTCGGAAAAGAAGCATGGAAATATAAAGTCTGAAACACTAAAAGTCACCAGCTAACTATGCGAGTGCCCCAGGACAAAACAGCGTATTTGAATTTGGATCCAGTTGGTGGTCGGGTCTTATTTCGTGGCCGTACCTGCAGTTGACAAGCCCCAACCGCCTGTCATACGGGACCAGTGGTAATAGGGGGTGGGGGGGGGGGGTTAACCCTGATCTCTAACCCCAACCCTCAACAGGTACGACTACGAAATAAGATCTTGCACAGCTCAGTCCAATAGGCTGCCAATTAGCTAGCTGACTCATAGATTTACAGGCAACGGAATAGAGATGGACCCCACTTAACTAGCAGTAGACTGTAGATCGTGTCATATGGGGTTTTATCCTGGCATACATTTTCAGGCTGTTCCAGAAACTATACTGCCAACAACAAGTACTTCCCACGACCGCACACCTCCACTCAAAATCCGTTATTTGTGAAATTCACTTCTTGTTTATTGTCTAATTAATATTCTCATTTCCGTTGTTGCACAATGGCGCAGGATAAGACTTTCGACATAAATTCAGGCAATTTTTGTGTTTTCTCTCATTTGGTCAGCTTACTGTCTAGCATGCTGCCATACCCATAAAACTTCCTTTACCATTAATCACGTATGACACGATCCAAAGTCTACTGACAGTTAAGTGCGGTCCTTCTTTGTATCGTTGTCGATTTACCTTCCATTCACCAAGTGCGGCAATGTTTAGTCATCTTTAAATAACGTTCGACGCGTTAGATTCATGACAGGACAGGATGCAGGCGTTCTCGTTGGTCATGGTAAATCGGTCTAGAGCTCTCAAGAACAATTACATACTGAATAGCGATTAATGATGGATAAATATTGCTAACAAAAACAAAGGCATAAGTGAATGAAACTACTTTTTCCAGTTCATTTGTTATCTCTAACCGGTCGCACCTAAATACTAGGTAGTTGAGACCTGGGCGGCTGTGGATACTCCAGACTGGAGCCTCCATTGTAATCCGATCGAGGAATACTCGAAAATAACCGCTTTAATATACGCAAAATCAAATGATACATCGTGTGGACGGAGACCAGGATGTTTTGTGGAGGAGCAGATTGTTATTTGCTTACTTAGAGATCGTATTTAAGTTTGTCATAAACTCCTTTTATGTCTGGCGTCGAATTTTTCTCGGCATATTTAACAGTGTCGCAGGAGGCGGAGTTAGAAAGGTCAACTGTCACTGCGCTACCTTGAATTTATGTCAGCTTAGTACTATCGTTTGGGCTGTCTCGCACACGGTAATATGGTCATTTCAGTGGGAGGCAGTTGGATGCGTAAGTTATGATGAGTAGTCTTTCGAATCCAGCTTTTTACATCATGGAGAACAGGATGACCGTCATCACTGTGACCACATCGGAGCAGGTCGTCAACTGATTATTGTTCACGCCTGTAAGTATGAAAGTCCCCCGAAACTTTCGCCGAGCTCAAAGTGTCGAAATTACCAAACCGAAGTTTCTGCTCATCGCTTTTATACGCATACTAGCGTAAAGAGGAGAAAAACGGGTGCAAACGCTTCAGCTCAAAACTCTGTGAATGAGTATGACTCGCTAGTAACGCACATGTTGTTTCTAAAATTGGTATATTCTGTCGCCAACGGTGCCGGCGTGCTGGAGGATGGGTCGCCATTAAATGGTGATGGTTTATTCAGCAGTAAGAAAAGGATTTGGTAGGCCGAATGTGAAGCAGGCAGCCAGTTGAAGCTGCACACCTAACGATTTTTTCGCAAACCGTTGGCGACGTTTTGGACGTCAAGGCTTTACTTCCTGCAGAATACGCAATACATCCGGACGCACTGCATATGCATGTACATATTGCTAACAGAAGTGAAGATGCGAGACCCAGACATAAATGAGAAGCTATGGTCGCCGAAATCAGGTAAGATACCTGACAGGGCAGGTACTAGCTAAAAACCAGGCACACGTTTCGTCGATATTCTGCCGTCGCATGGCACATTTGCTAGGGGTTTGGCTCAAACATATACGTATATATGCAGAATGGCATTATGACAAAGATAAGGCAGATTGGAATGGCCATTTCTGGCCACTATATATTCCAGATCGAAAACCGACAGGGCAACGAGCTCGTGGCCCGGTGGGTAGAGGCGCGGACTTCTAAACCAACAGGTCGCGAGTTCTAGGCTCGGGGGTTTCACACTTCGGGCTTGGGTATGGTTGGCTGACGACGGCATATAAGCCAGAAATGGCCATTCCAGTATCCCTTTTCTTTGTCGGTAATACTATTCTGCATAGATATATATATATATATATATATATATATATGAGATGATACCGACAAAGACAAGGGAGACCGGAATGGCCATTTCTGGCTTATTAGCCGTCATCAGCCAGTCATACCCAACCCCAAGTGTGGATCACTTGAGATTCGAACCCGGGATCTTTGGTCATGGAGTTGAACGCTCTACCATTGAGCCACGGGCCCGTTGTCCTGTCGGTTGTGATCGGGAATATTAATTATGACAGTGGGCGCTCGCCGATCAGGTTACGGAACATGCTCGTTCCGTTGTGCCTTGGGGCTCATACTTAAACCCTCGCAGGCAGTCGCACAGCGACTAGTAGTAGACATAGATGAGATGATACCGACAAAGACAAGGGAGACCGGAATGGCCATTTCTGGCTTATTAGCCGTCATCAGCCAGTCATACCCAACCCCAAGTGTGGATCACTTGAGATTCGAACCCGGGATCTTTGGTCATGGAGTTGAACGCTCTACCATTGAGCCACGGGCCCGTTGTCCTGTCGGTTGTGATCGGGAATATTAATTATGACAGTGGGCGCTCGCCGATCAGGTTACGGAACATGCTCGTTCCGTTGTGCCTTGGGGCTCATACTTAAACCCTCGCAGGCAGTCGCACAGCGACTAGTAGTAGACATAGATGAGATGATACCGACAAAGACAAGGGAGACCGGAATGGCCATTTCTGGCTTATTAGCCGTCATCAGCCAGTCATACCCAACCCCAAGTGTGGATCACTTGAGATTCGAACCCGGGATCTTTGGTCATGGAGTTGAACGCTCTACCATTGAGCCANTAATAAGCCAGAAATGGCCATTCCGGTCTCCCTTGTCTTTGTCGGTATCATCTCATCTATGTCTACTACTAGTCGCTGTGCGACTGCCTGCGAGGGTTTAAGTATGAGCCCCAAGGCACAACGGAACGAGCATGTTCCGTAACCTGATCGGCGAGCGCCCACTGTCATAATTAATATTCCCGATCACAACCGACAGGACAACGGGCCCGTGGCTCAATGGTAGAGCGTTCAACTCCATGACCAAAGATCCCGGGTTCGAATCTCAAGTGATCCACACTTGGGGTTGGGTATGACTGGCTGATGACGGCTAATAAGCCAGAAATGGCCATTCCGGTCTCCCTTGTCTTTGTCGGTATCATCTCATCTATGTCTACTACTAGTCGCTGTGCGACTGCCTGCGAGGGTTTAAGTATGAGCCCCAAGGCACAACGGAACGAGCATGTTCCGTAACCTGATCGGCGAGCGCCCACTGTCATAATTAATATTCCCGATCACAACCGACAGGACAACGGGCCCGTGGCTCAATGGTAGAGCGTTCAACTCCATGACCAAAGATCCCGGGTTCGAATCTCAAGTGATCCACACTTGGGGTTGGGTATGACTGGCTGATGACGGCTAATAAGCCAGAAATGGCCATTCCGGTCTCCCTTGTCTTTGTCGGTATCATCTCATCTATGTCTACTACTAGTCGCTGTGCGACTGCCTGCGAGGGTTTAAGTATGAGCCCCAAGGCACAACGGAACGAGCATGTTCCGTAACCTGATCGGCGAGCGCCCACTGTCATAATATATATATATATGGTAATGGTAGTATACCGTACTCCCGACCTAGATACTTGCTAAAAGCCCAGACACGTGTTTCGCCGATATTCTGCCGCTGCGTGACACAGCTGCGAGGGGTTCGGCTCTTCAGTGGGACCCCCAGCGTTCTCTAGCGGTTTCCGGTATATGAACTCCAGAGAATATATATATATTGCGGCCCGCATAATGTAGATGCTTGCAATCATCATAAAAAATTCATTAACCGTCACTTTCTAACGTCCCCTTTTTCCTTTAGCTCCCAAATTACAAGATAGCTACCAGTATTAGCACGCTCAAGAGCGGCATATTAACTGCTGTGTTTTTGTGTCCTATTCCAAATTCAAACACTTTTTCCTACTGCCAAAGTGATGAGACTCTAGTGGAGGCCGCTGTAGTTTTGGCTTTGCCAGGCAAGCCCGGCTATTACAGCTTCTCTAATCGGATCGTTCAGAAGTCGCGCTTCGACCAATACGCTACCCTGCTAATCCTTCAATGACTGCGTTGCCAGCAACCTCTCCTGCCGACCTATTGCTGCGTAGTTCACAGTGCGTTTTTTCACTGAAAAGTTTGTTTCTGAAGACGACAGGCTGGTTTTTATTTGGCAGCGTGTTATTTACGGAACTGTTACGAGTACTGGCGCACAATCCTGACGTATTACCAATTGGAGTCTCCCGTCTTCGACGGCCGCACACCAGGCGAAACCACTTAGCCACCACTGCAACTGACATGACCATAACGGATGGCCACGAGGATCGGGGGGTCAGTTTGACTCGGCTATTTTCGTAAATACAGCGCATTACATTTGTTAGGTGAGTGAATGAGTCATATGGCGGATGAGCGGACAGACCGACGGACGACAGTCCCGTTACCCCCTCCTCTACGTAACGGTGGGGTTCGGACAGGGGGGAGGGGTGGGACAGAGGGGAAACGCCTCCCCCCACACGCCATTCACTTAATTCCCTCCCAGTGTCATCTGCAAACGATCCGCACGCCTGCGCGCTATTAGCCAGGTTATTGTCGGTTGTCATATCATGCCCAGGCGCGCGCGCTCGCCGCTGTTCACAGTCATCAAGGCTGGGCATCGCTAATGCAACACGACGCGGTTCACATGCTGTCTGCTTTAGGGCCCAGGGAAACAAGCTGTGTACGTGGGGAACTCGTAAACAGAACGAGGAGAAAAATAAAGACAAGAGATTTTGGAGTATACTGCGTTAGGCGGAAGGATATAGTTAGGGACAGGAAGGGAGGGGGCATTCCGTTTTACGAGAGTTACTTTCGACCGCCATCCCCTATTCGACATCTAAAACTGCTTCACAATGATTACCCGGGCCTAGAATGAACGTCCATACTGGGCATTTTTACTTCTGTTCTCAATTTTTGAATTTTAAGTCTGTCCTTGGCTCTACGATACAACGCAGGCGGTCACTAAACCCGTGCAGTGCAGGCAGGTTTACTAAAGGGTAGGGGATGGGTAAGATGTGGTTATGTAGCCCCACCTGGTGGACACAATACTGTTGGGGATGGGGTAAGGGTTGGGGTTAGATGTTAGGGCTAAGGGTTAGAGTAACATTTCCCAACCGCTCAAAGTACAACTGCGCATTTCCAATAGCTTTTCTTTTGAATACAGCTACTTGACCTCGTCGCCTTTACGTTCCCCGGCTCCACCTGTAAAAGCCCCCATTACCACTGGTCTCGTATTACGGGTGGCCGTGATTCGCTTACTTCAGGTGCTACTAAATAACCACATCTGACCAAGGGATATCTGGACGGTTGAGATAGTTGGCCATTACCAAACGCCCACCAGCATAACAAAGTGTAAAGGGGGCTACAGTCAGCCTCACGAGTGGATTTACGATGTGAGTTGTTTTGTGTCTCTTGTCTTGCTTTCATCTCACCTCCTGCGCGGTACGGTGGCGGTTGTAGTAGCGTACCTGCACATCAGCACGGCAGAGGTCACTTTCCTTCGTAGACAGACAGTTCACTCTGATGGCTCTTCAGCTGAGGCGTTGTGCACGATGACTGACATGTCATTCCCTGTAGCCGCTGAACTTGAGACTATTGCATCCCGTGAGGAAATGGCGGAGGAGCTTTCAAATCGGGGGAAGGGGGAGGGAGGTGAGTGGGATAGCCATGGGAACATCCAAAAGCCGCATCTCAAGTGCGAGGTCATCTGTCTCCACTCATAGTCATTTGCCCCTTGTGAGTGAGTGGTGTGTAGTTAGACGTTTTAGTCCTGCCTCCTCGATGTACTTTCAGTCAGCATCGATTTCGCTACTTGCGGGACCGTGTCGCAGAGGGCAACCTTCTAATTGAACATATCCTCAGTCGAGATACAACCTCGGAGACAACGGAGGTGAGAAAGTGGTCTTTTAAACTTCGAATCAGAAGACGAAGATTTGATCACTCAGGCAAGGGATTTATTGACCTGGCTCTTCGGATTCTCAATCAAAATCATCCTCAGAGACGGCCGCAGATAAGGATGCTGGAGGCACAAGGAGTGCAGTATTTATAGTGCGTGGGTACCGTAGAACCACATACGTACTATAACTGGCAGCTCTCGCGGTCACACCGGGGGTCGTAATTGATGCAACGACGGCTTGTCAGCTCGCGTCCGGGTCTTTAGTCATCGCAATTTCATTATCCGTATCGGATGTGGGTGTGATGATCATTCGAAACGGCGCAAGCAGCTAACGGACAGTAAGCTGTATGACAATATACTTTGAGAATGGTTTGGTATAATTACAGCATCGGTACTAACTGAAAGTACAGCCACATGTTTCAGCAATTTTATCTCGTTGTCAGATGATGTGTTGTAGGCTTTAGCTGAAAAATTCCTTTTCATATGTATACATACGGTAGAGGGGTGCTCGCCGATCGCGCTACGGAACTCGCCCGCCCTGTTGTGCTTTGCGGCTGTCTTTCGTCAGTCACATAGCTGTGCGTAATATAGGCAAAATGGCATTACCGATAAAGACGAGGGAGATTGGGATGACTAGAAGTAACAGAAGATACCGAACTCATCGAAAACCATGAAAGCAACCACCCTATGGCCCGTAAAAGAAGCCGTGTCCGCAGATAATCAGCATGGACCCAGTATGCGACCCCACTCAGAGAGCAAAAAAACAGGCCATCATGGCATATTACGTTCTCGCCTTTTTTATAATTGACGCTTCCGCGTTCTCATAAACAGATGGACCGCAATCTACTTCTGCGAAAAATGCCCACATACTGCTTGCACTAATTTTTGTCCCCTGAATGGGGTCGCATACTGCGATCTTGTCCTTTTTTCTACAGGGCATTTCGTCACTTCAACAGCGATGATAGAATTTAGAGAGAACTGGCGTGTTTGTGTCGGTTGTTCCGATCCAAAGGATATCCGACCAGCTTTACGGAATATTGTCTCAAACGCCAGAGACAACCACAAAGCCTCGATTCTAATGTATATCAAACAACGGGGAAACTCCATTTCGTGCTTTTCATGCGAAGAATTTCGGAAAAATATCTTTCAACAATAAGGCCCTTTAGCATCACCATCAACCACAGGTCAACACCCGCCCTATTGGCAACAATATGCTAAGCAAAGGGTCCCATGCACAAAGATCAACTAATCAGTATCACTAACCTATCCCGTGCGTTAGCTGATCTTGTTTTTAAGTTGGACATAGGTGTCGACACCTTGGAACTCGTATTAACGAACACAAGCTACTTCAGCACCAGTGTGACTCCTTACCCCTCGTGTTTGCACACCCCCTTGAGTGTAACCATAGTTTCATTTGAGACGGTACTGCAGTGATCGCCAGTGCTTACATCAAACAGGCGCGAGAATTCCTCGAAGGTTAGCAATCTGACGTGACCAACATCAGCCGCCGTGTCGATCTGGACGCTCACGATGAGGGTTTACATTCACGGTTCATTGACTCGTATCCATCCACTAACAACTGTCAATCCCTACTCGATCATGCAGAATTTAACTGTCTCGCCAGCCCTCCCCTCCGTGACGACGAAGCAAAACCGAACGCCTCCAATACCACACACTGACTCCTGGCCTCATCCCACATCAGCGACCGCTAATCCAGCCGCCCAGATTCTTACTGATCCACCGTCCTCCCCCACTTCAGCACTGCGAGCTGTAACAGTTCTCCTTTTTATTCCCCGCACTTAAACTAACTGTAACTCGGTGCCCACCCCTCTAACATACCAGCTGTCTGTCCGTCGCTGTCTGTCCTGCCGCGCCAGTTGGTCTAGTCTGCCGATCCTGATTTTCCCTCTGTTCATTTCGTCTGACGACGGATTGGTGTCACCAACTTGAAAATTCCCCATTACAACTGGATTTACCGAAGAGACTTCTTTTTTCATTATGTAATTTCGGAATACTTACTACGACAGTTTTTCAATATATGCTCGTGAAGGTACGAACGCGTCAGTCGCCGACAGCTGTTTTAAGGTCATTATCAATAGTCAGTACATCATAGGCCTGTCATGTACCTTATGAAGTGAAGGTTCATGATAACGACAGTTAAACAACTTTCAGTGTCTGGCGCGTTAGTGAGTGCCACTCTAATATCACAATATGCATACATATATCAAAGCTATTATACCATACTTCCGACATAGGTACCAGCTAAAAACCCAGACATGTGTCTCGCCAATATTCTACCGCTGCGTGACACAGCTGCGGGGGGTTCGGCTCCCCAGCGGGTCCCCCAGAGCCCTCTGTGCACTTTCTGGTATACGAACTCCAGAGAATAATCAAGCTAGTAAGTTCAGACATTACTCAATGCAGGACATATATATGCATAACAACATTACCGACAAAGGCAAGGAGGACTGGAATGGCCATTTCCGGCTTATTGGCCGTCGTCAGTCCCAATGCGTGGAAAACCTGGAACTCAATCCCGTGACCTGTTGGTTAGTAGTCCAACCCAACTAACCGCTGGGTCGCGGGCTCGCTGTGCTGTCATTTGCGATTGGGCATATGACAATTTGACCGTCGCATCTGACGATGTTCACCGTGTGCTTCGCAGTAAGATGAGGCATACACGGCGACTTATGCGTGAATTAGTTTATAGTGAGTGTAAACGTGCGCTGAATCCATCGCCCTTTCTCCCCCTCCCACCAGAGCCCGATGTCAGGACGCAGTCAAGAAGACCGGAGGCGGGGGAGGTCATATATGTATGCGTGTGTTGGAAAGGCGTTCACGATAGTGTTTCAGGACCTGCTCTTCCTACTGTGCTTTAGGATGTATCTGGAGTCCCGCAGGTAGCTGCACAGCGACTAGTAATATGTGCAGAAGGTGATTACTGACAAGGAAAAGAGGAACTTGGGTGGTCATTTCTGGTTAATTAGCCGCCGTCTATCCGCCTTAGTCAGCCCGTCTGCACGCTTTGGTGAAAATTTTAAAGGGTTTTTCTTCTCCAATTCCCTCTTTCATAGAAGTAAGCCCAAAAAAGACGCAAAAGAATGTTCTCCTAAGCAAATATGCCTTAAAGAAAATTATTTTGGTTTATTTCGGTATTGACCTAACTTCCTTTTATATATTAACTGAAACTTATTATCGTAGCTGTTGGTAAAACCTAAATTGCTAACTAAGACGAAACTTCGATATCAAACGGGAATTTCTTACCGTTCGCGAGCATCAGGGCATTAAAATGCGTATTCAAACAGTTTACCGAGATAGATCTCTGAAAAGCGCCGGATTTTTCCTATGCAAAGCGGGTCAATAAATCAGAATAGTAGTTATTCGGATGCAAGCCGTCTAGGTCGTGGATCGTTGCAAAATTAGATAACGTGCATGCTAGGCAAACAGTCATGCAGAAGTTCTGGCCTGGTCTGGCTGAGACTGCAAATCGATATATCACGAGGGGAATGACATGCGCCAATTTGCAATAATAAGACCTTTTCTGTTGTACATATAATATTTTAAGACCCATGCGAAAATGACATGAAACGGTCGCTTCCCGTTGATAATGGACAATGTATACCTTCCTGGACGCCAGTTTCAACGGTTGTTTAGACTAGGATAACCAGTTAACCCCCATTTTGAAGTAGTCCGTGAGGCTTAAACCATCCAAGAAAATAACCCTGCATGGCATGGACGGCATCAGGCGACGTAAGTGACCTCAGGTCGGTGTCTGCAAGATGGATGGGGGATTAGGACAAGGAACAGTTTGGATTAGGACAACACACTATCGCTCGGTGAACTCAGGAGTTTGTCCGTCCAGTCCAAGTGATCTAACAGCGTCCTAAATAGTCTGCTAACGGAGCATAGGCAAATACCCTGATGCTCATTGATTCTTTAGCCAGTACAGGCTTGGAGTGATAACCTTATTTATGCGAGCTCTCGGACCCTCTCCAGGGATGAGAAGACAGCAGAGTAAGACCGGCTTACAAACCTCCCCAAACCGGATATGGGAAATGGAACGCCCAGCTTAAGCAATGGAGACGGACCCGCGCATGATTCCGAAGAGGGCAAGGTGTCCGTGTCGCAAGCTCAAAATAACCCTGATATAGAGCAAAACCGCTGCTATAATCTTATCCCTAGCCCTTCTCTAAACCTTAACTCTTCATTTAACGCTAGCCCTTAATCCAAAACTTGATTTTGACTTAACTTACCGACAACTTTAAATCTGGCCTTAAAGCTTATCTCTGATCTAACCCCAACCCTAATTTCACTAAAAGTTGGCTCAAAGCCACCCTTATGTCAGTCTTACCGACAACAGTACTAGACGTGGCACCTGTATGAAGGTAGGTACACCCATCAGTTGGTTCCTGCGAAGATGGAGGTGCCCGCACAAGGAACTGTAAGCTGTCGAAAATCAAAATGATTATCTGATCGAGCACTCAGCAGAGCCCAAGGCCTCAGTCAGCTAACGACTTGTCTTACCCTCGCAGCTATGCGTCCTGAAGCAACAGTCTGTGTCAATAGTTTTGACTCCCACGACGGGCTGCTCTGTAACTGTCTTGGACAGAAACGAGAGACAGTAAACCGCGTAGCACGCAGTCCGCGCTAGGTCATAATTATTGCCGTATACGTGGAAGAATGCGATGGCTTGCCGGACGTAGTCCTTCACGAAGCGTCAGCCACCGTGTCCAATTCCATGCCCAGTTGGTTGACAGGTCCAGAAAAACGCGGGTGCATACGAGGAGGATGAGAGAGTGATGACGACACTGTGGGATTCATCCTCAAGTCACATCAACGCGTTTCCCACAGTGTAAAATTTGACGCGCCTGAATCTATCATGACGTGCTAAAAGTCATGAATTTGGTAGGTTGCCAACTGACAGGGTAAATCGGTCTTTCCCAGAATTGAAAGTTCAGTTCAGTAGCTGCTTCCATTTACTGTTGAAGACGTCTTGTCATCGGAGTAGGATGGGCGGGGCAAGACAATGTGCGGCAGGTGCCGCCCAAGTCTGCCGCACTACAAACACATTTACCCGAAGTCACCGATACTGCGCCATGCTCCCCTAGTGAACGCGTTAAAATTTGTCGCTTGCGATGGTCCAATTGTTATTTTCGGTATTGATTTGTAACGGCGGGTCATTGCGCAGTGCGAGCTCCGGTTCGACCTCTTTACAATACCTGACACCAGATTGCGCATTCAAGTTTAGTTCGCGTCGCGTTTGCGCATGATGACCATGGGTCGGTTTGGCACCCCGACCTCAGGCTCGGCAACTGTGCGTCTACATGTCCTAATAAATTCCTGCTATGCGGTGTGACAAGCCGAAAAGTTGAACTGTCTCTAGACTGTTTTCTCGAAAAGCAGACATAGATGGACATTCCACATGCATCGGTTGTGAGGACAACAGGCCTCGGGTGTTTTTTTCCTCTGCAATGTTGCATTTACATGTGTATCTGCTGAAGATCGCCCATATACAGCTTCGCCCAGGCGCATCAAAGTTGCTGATTTACCAGACGTTAGTTTCTTTTTCGCATGTCGTTTTTTTAAACTCCCTGCCTGGATTTCACCAGCCCCTTAATGCAATGATTTGTCAGGATTTGGGTGAAGGCATATGCAAATCTAGCCAATGCAACTAGAAAAGACGAATATGGCCAATCCCTATGCTTCGTTTAAAACCCTTCGGCGAAGAATCCTGTGCAGATATTTAAAAGACGAAGGCGATGTAACAAAAAACCCACTAGAATGAAACATCTCGTACAGTTATGCAAGCTTTGTCAAAAAGCCTATAATAACACTCGCAAAGAAATTTTAAGAGCTGTAAGCGGCAACTTCGATGAGCTACCTAATCTCTAGATTCGTTTCAGTTAGCTTATAACAGAACTTTTTTCAGTCAATATGAACCGCTACCTTGACACCGCCATGCCATAACGCGCTTGTGAGTGTCACTGAGAACAGCCTACACCACTTGCTGGAGGCAAAACAGCGGCTGCCCCGCTGAATGGGATTCTTATACGAGATTCAAAAGGTTAATATGAAACAGCAGTGTGAGTAAAAACAGACAACATCTATCTGGTAGCCAACCTTACATGACGCGTGGGCAAAACTGTAAATGGACGATCTTCAGTAGATAAACACGCCGGCCAGGACCTCAGAGAACAACTTTCTCAACGTCTATGGTTCCCGGCGACGAATGCATGCGCAAAAGTCTTTCAAAACCTCTTATTTCTGCGTTTAATTTGAGAGGAAACAGACCAGAGTAGTTTCGGAGCCATGACATGGTCTACCGTATATCAGGCATCTAGTTGAGACATGTGCACACGCCGCACTCTGTCAGTCTAACTGTGCGACGGAGATCGTGCATCATAAGCATTTTTTCTAGACTCTCCACTTGTCCAATCATTGCCTTTACACTAAAGTGAGATTACTGCGTGCTGTGTTTGACAATCAAAGTGCCAACGCTCGACTATGTAGTGATTATTGTTCCATGTAAGTCCACGACAGATGGACATTGGTGGCGTGTACCTGTCTTAATCTGGGATCCTGTACAATGCGATATTAGACTCTCAAAAACCTGTTGCATGTCATGAAATACTGGAACATTCGGACATATGTTTTTGAAGTGTTTTCCTGTTGTTGCGCCTCAAGTTAAACCGCACCCAGGGGTCGCGTTTCCAAATTATGTTGCACCGTGCTCGAACCTGTATCCACTATATATCGCCGAGCAGACCGACTGATTAAAATCCGGGTCTTAAAGGTTTTATAAATGATGTTGAAGTACACGGTTTTTTCCATTTGCAGTTTACAACATGGCCAGCATCTGGAAGAGTAGTATTAGTAAATCTCCCGGAGTGGCCCTCGAAACCATCATTATATACATGAAAGAAGTAAGGAAGTCAACCGTTTGCTCGCAAAAGCTGGTCAGTCGGTCCGCCTTTCGTCAGCCCGGTTGTTTGCGCCACTGAGAATAGACCCGTCAGCCAGTCCTAAAGCGGGTTTTCATAAAGTGCTCGTTTGCAGCACACTGCCATCCCCAGTTCCTAAACTCTTGTCGACTTCTGGGATAACCGTTTCCCCCAGGTGCCTTCTGCGACGGAGGGTTTTCGGAATAACGCATTTGAATGTAATAAGTAATCTCTCGTTTCTCCACGTTTTATGGCGTCCAGTTTTGTACTTCCACTAATTACATGCAGTCGCTTGTGGAATGCATGAACCTGCGACCGACCTCGAAAAACATGAGATCCAAACTTCAAAAAGGTAGATACTGAAATCTAGACTAGTAGAGCAATCTAAATGAGATCTGGCCGACTGATCGGGAGAATTTGAATTTATCGACTTAAAGTCAACGAGGAACAGATGCGAGTATGGAACCGATCCTAAAAATCCAAGGTTAAAACGTTGGTGGTAACTGCTGAAAGAAAATAAACCAACGAGGAGGGCCCCATCTGGAGGATGGTTTGTTGGAATTGAATTTTTCCTGTAGGAAAATGCTTAACTGCACCTTCGTATTATGGCCTACAACGTTCACGAAGACGCTTTTAGCAGACTTCTTTGTAGACTACCCAACTCTCTGCTTACATCTGTACAACACAGGGCATCTATGCTCATCGTCTGCAGACAAAATTCTGAGATCCGACATCCGTCGCGCGTAGGAATCTTAGGTCACCGTGAGCGTTAGATAAGTTTTTTTGTTGTTGGCACTAATGGTTGAGGTGCATTACTCCACTCAACGGGTAGCGAAATTGCGTTTTAAATAACTATATTCGGACAACTTGATTTAAAATGTTTGTCGTCGGCTGACGGTGATTTCGCTAAAAGACATAAACTACGAAGATTTAGGGGGGGGGGTAATTCAATGGCAGATAAAGCAACCGTTACCCTTACTTACCGATACTCACTCGTTCAAAAAGTATTAGTTCGGATAAAAGGAGTGAATAATTTGCCAGAGGCAAAGCTTGCGTTGTACGATGGGCACGGTCCCAGTTATCATAAAATTAAATAAACCGTTTTACTATTATCGAGTTCAAGTAATTTGCATATAGGTTTTCGCGGGTAAAAGGGGCAGCTATTTGCGCCGGGGCGTATTCAAGTAGGACGAACATTTTAGCGTCCATAAAGTTGCAAGTTTAAAAAAAACCATCGGAGCATGACGCACGGTAGGCGTCGACGGAGATGCATGACACGGTCAAAAAGTCAGTCATTTGTACCGAAAGAAAGAATCGCCTGTTCAAGAGGGGCAACGGCGTCTCATTATGGCTTCTACCTTCGAAAATAGTCGATGCTTCGCAAGAAATCTATTTCACAGTAGTGCTTTTTTGCAATGAATCTCCCATTGTCAGATTCCCGGTCCGAGTTTAAACTCAAGGCCTGGGTGCTCAGGCATGCATTATGTATGACTAGGTGGCTGAAATTGTCCTGCCCACTTTCTCTACTTTCCCAACACACGACGTTGGCTGTAGCTTTTATTATTTAAGCTTAGCTTAAATGCTCCACGAGATAACTTCGCTCATGCCGTTGGTATGGGCAATTCTTTCTCCATCCATATGGGGAATTATCATGAGTTGGAATATCCTGATCGCACGGAAGTGCTCGGAATCGCATTTGATTCACATGCTGCATGCGAAAGGCGAATCACAAGCCCGAGGTTTTAAAACCCGGTTTCCGTCTCTTCGGTAAACGAAATTCGAGTTGGACCATTCTTCTCTGTCCATCTCAGATCAGTTTACTGAGGGAAATGTCGTCGCTGCATCTCTGAACTTCATACTTGTTTCAAGGAATGGAAGTATATCTTGTTAGTCCGATGAAGAGAAGAACTGATTTACGGAGTTGGTGCTCCTGCGCAGAGTCGCTACTTTTTTGTTGGAATAGACCCAACCTGCGTCTGTACGTCAAGTGCTCCAGTGCGAGGCGTTAGACATTGAAGAGGCTGCAATTTCGACTCACCTTCCCATCCCATTCCTGCCCAACCATATACGCAGAATACTGCATTACAGTTCGTCCCTGCACCGAACGGACATTTGAAGGCTATTTGCAGACCGCGATGTGGCCAAAGGCAAACTTTGATTTTACCACTGCCGGTATGGCTGTCACGCCATCCGTTAAGCCGAGAGGGAACTTGATTTCCGCCAACGCAACTAACTCAATCTGGCGAGTCCCTGACTCGTAATGCACGCGCGATTTTTACAGACCACACAGTCATCACCTGGCGGCGTGGAGGCGAGCGCGAGGGGCGGTGACTAGAGGTAATACCCTGAGGACCAATCAGCGCTCAGGTTGACCTGACTAACTTTGAGCCAATGACGCCCCGAGAAGGGCGAGTCATTGGGAGAGTAAGCAGACGAGTGCTCGCGCGTGGCGAGGCCCTCCTCTCACTGAAGCGGGGGAATGAAGTGCATGCAGGGAATTTTATCACTACACCTGGACGAAAACTACGACGACGACTACGAATGTACATGAAAATTAACGGGGATAGAGAAAGGACAGACTGTGTGCATGCATGGGGCGCCTTACCCTAATGACCTCTGGACAGGCGTAGTGGGGAGATCTGTAAAAGAAACGTTCACGGGAGATGAAAATCTGCAAAAATGTTCCATCTTCTCAATCTTGTTAGGAGCTGAGGATAAAGTTGACGGCTTTTCCTTTTGAAAGGTAAAGAGATCAGAAAGGGGAAAAATAAATGTTCTCAGGATTCATTTAATAATAATCAACTTTGTAATATGCCAGTTTCCGTATCGAGTTTGAGTCTGTTTTCTGTGCTCAGAGTGTCGGTTTGGGAAACAAAGAGCGACTCTCTTACGTGAAATTTTTTTGCTTAAAATGTATAACGGTAAGCCTATGAAATTTCCCAGCGGTTTGATTAAACATAAGAATGGCTATTCTATACCGCTCGAGGAAAATAAAGTCTCATAAATAAAAGATGCAGCTGGATGCTCAGAAGAAAGTCCTGTTTACTCAGCGGAGTGGAAGCTTTGCAGTAACATCAATAATTCAGCACAGGATTGCCACACTCGGACTGCATCTATGCCGATACGGACCCGCTTTCAATGAATGCCGCAGCAAAACTGCCCTTGTTGCGTTTAGGCAGAACTTTAACCGGTTATCACGAGCACTCAGTCACAATCACGAAGCCAAAAACAAGGTGGCAGTTGTCATGAGTCCCGTTTTCAAGGTTAAGCTAGGGGAGTTCACTAAGTTTGTTCACTTTTATTCCAATTTGTAAAATAGGCGAATCCTGAAAGTTGATTTCCAAGCCAACAACTCCTTTAAACCTTGGTGTGAATGCGCTTTAAAGTGTCAAAGGTCAAAAAACATGGTACTATTAATTAGCGAACTCAGAACATACTAGCAGAAGTATTCATCCGTCGTATTTTTGCATCAACAGAATGCTCTGTCCTTACCACTTAGCTCTGAATTTGACTGGATACCATCAAACTGCACAAATGTTATCCGAGAAAAGGAATTTTTCATCCAACGAAGCGATTGTTTATGTCAAGGGGGCACGTTATGATTGAAAGGTGGTTGGAATGTGCTTCACTCGTTTCGTTGGGTAAACTGAACATGTGAATGAAAACCCTCTCCGTACTACAGCTGACCCCGCGGTAAATTCCAGGGAGGGGTCTATTCCTGGGTCCGAACTCTAAGCATAACCTTAACCTTTATGACTCTAACACCATGAACCCTAACCCCCTGGAATTTTGCACAAAGAGCCACCTGAACTACGATGGACTTATATTCCCGCACCCTATTGCTTACCATTTATTTTAGTAGTTGCACTTCAAAGTTACTTCTACAAGGGATCCCCGCCGGAAACGAAAAATGCATGGTTCGTGTGTCATCTTATTATGTTTTTTTTGTTAATATCTACTGCCAGTCTTCTACTACATTCCTACAAGTATGTCTATTTTTCGTTAATTGGGTGTTTTGCCTAAAAATCGGGAAAATTTTCCACCCTAGCACAAGTCAGACATACAAACTTATCCTACTTTTCAAGGATGCAACTTATTTCTACGTCAGCTTTTGTGTCTTGTTTTAGTGGTAAAGACCAGAAACTGCGACTAAATCAAGAGAGAATTGCAGCATTTCTTTCAGTTTTTCTTCTAAAAACTTAATTATTACCTGTCCGGAAATTATTCGTGCTTTTTGAGGACTATAGCAAGTACCTTATTCTCGGTTTACAAGATGTGATTTGTCGAATACTGGACGTAAAGAAGTTTGTTATAAATACACTTGTCTGCAAAAACGTATGCTCTAGTCTAATGCGGACACTGAAAACGCTTCTAGATCGGGCCTTCTCGCGTTTTCTGAAGTCCAGTAGTGCATTTTTACCCAAACAGACAAATGTCCTTGAAGTACAGTGAACACGACAAATTAATGAATGCGTTCCTTCAAAAATTAACGCTGTTGGCCGGGTTTGCTAGCCTGTCATTCTGGCTTCCATGTAAAGGTACTTTTTGGGCAAGTCACAAGGGAATAATGTCGACATTTCGAGTCGAACTGTCAAATATTGTCGTTTCTGTCTGTCTTGTCAACAAAGCTACGCTTGGTTGTCATCTCTCGGGACTGCTTAAAAAGCGTGGATACTAAATTTTTGTCTTGAGAGTCCTTCTGACAAATTGACATCTTAGTCACGGACTGCATGGATTGCATTTACTTTCTCGACACCTCCAAAAGTCGACGTACGCTGCTGGTTGCATATGAACCATAGGACGCTTGCACTTGTTTTATG
>CACRXP010001179.1:7418-17418 GCA_902702965.1 Spirometra erinaceieuropaei | reverse complement strand
GCTGGGTCATATTTGTCGACTCATACAAACATGTGTACTCAGCGCCGAGAAAAACGGACACCTAAAATGCTAGACGCCACTGGATATGCCTCAAATCAATTATAAACGTCCACTAATACACCACTTTGTGGAGAGTCTTCTTGCGGCAAGTTATTGATTATTCGCAAAGGCCAAAAAGTACTAGAACACTTAAACAAAATATCGTAAGTACGAGTTATTACTGCGTTATGTGGCATGCTGTCCTAGAGGTTCGCAAATTCGACACTTTAAAATCGACAAAGCATTTGATTTCCCAAAAATAACCTGTCCCCAGACACCACACTCCACCTGGTTTACATGGCGAAAGAAATCAACTGATAAACGCGGCAAGCTACACTTGGAAAACGGGAGGCTGGATTGCACTCTTCTCATAGAAGAATATGAATGGATGTTTAAACTTAGACTAGGATAGATATCAGCATGGCGAACAAGCGGAGCACGATATAATGCAAATTTCCGCCCAAAATGGTAATCCTTTGACTAGTAAAATTATTTATCAAAGATATTATACCGTACTCGCGGCACAGCTACTAACTGAAGGCCCAGACACGTGTTTCCCCGACATTCTGCCGCTGACTGACACACCTCCGAGGGGTTCGGATCCTCAGTGGGTCCTCCAGCGTCCTCTTTGCGATTTCTGATATATATATATACTCCAGACAATGATCAAGTGAATGATTTCGGGAATTATTCAGTGCAGGACATGGATTTAAATCTCCGAGACATGACCTTTTAGGGTCACACCCAAAATTTAAATGAAAATTTGAGTCAAAGTCAATCGACTACTGTGGCCTAATCACGTAATGCCCATTATAAAAACGAAGAGCCGAACGCCTCGCAGCTGTGTCACGCAGCGGCAGAATGTCGGGGAAAAATGTGCCTATGTCGGGAGTACGGTATAGTATCTCTGGCATATACATTCCATACTACTTTTAGTACTACTCGTTTATAAAATGGACATTGCGTGGTTGTGACACAGAAGTCGATTATGTTCTACTCAAATGTTCATTGAAATCTCGGGCCTGCCCCGGAAAATTCATGTCCCGGAGATTTAACTCCACAGCCTGCACTGAAAAATTTTTGAGATTATTCACTTGGCAATTATCTATAAACATAGGGGGCATTCAAAAGGGACATTTTCTGGAATAGGCTAGACGAATAAGGAAAATTTGTAGCATGCATTTGTCCGCAGTTGATCGTCTCATTTCATGAGTTCGTTCGCATACTGCGCATGTACAGGAATCATAACGATATGCATGTTTGGGTTTTTACTGCCTTGGAAATTCTGTTAGTTCGGCAGAGAGCTGAGTCAGACTGGTCAACTACACTGCATAACTTTCAATGGATTAATTCCGAACATGTTAAACATAAGAGAGACGATCTGATAGAGTAGATGATTTATTGACTTGTTATCCAATTATTCACATACCATAGAACCGCCGACTGCGAGAGAGCTCTTGGCAGTCAACTGAACGCTAGCATGGGGAGAAATCTGCTGCTCGCATGTTCCTCCGTGCAATGTCTTAGTGGCTTATTCTCGCTTCCATAGGGCTGACACTTACCAAGCTCACTAGCTGCTGGCTGCCAATAATTAAAAAAACAGCCCTTATAGGATGCTCCTGCATTGTGGCAGGATTTCTTAGCTTTCACCGCGTCCAATCAATGCGGTGATTCATTTTTACTGTAAAATCGGTCAACTTAGAGTGCAATGACGAACAAGCTGTTCCCTCAAAGTACTGTAACAAAGATGTCTGCCGGCTTTCAAAAACCTCCCGGAGGGCTTAGCATGGAGGTTTATCCAATTGCTTATGCACGTTCAATGCTCTCAGATTAAAGGAAACTGCAGCATGACAGCTGGCAACGTCGGGGCAACCTTAAGGGCTGAACAGGACGAGAGTGTGTGGAGTGTGTTTAGACAGCAGGACGGTCCAGACTGTCTGCCATGAGGGCGAAGGTGCAGACCCTGCCAGTCTCTTCGTCTAATCTACTTTTCAGTCATCTCTATGTCTCTTCTCCCTCACCCTTGTCAGTGAAACACAATGAGAACCGAACGGAGGTAGGTCAATGATGCAGGACTTGTGTTCCCACTATAATCCAATTTGCTTTGAAATTACCTCCGTCATCACACGGCCTACGCATTACAGGAAAACCGTCATCCTTGCCTTAGGTCCCAAGGGACAGACAAGGAGACAGGTGTGGACAGTAAAGGTCTGGTCACAGACCGCTCAAGGCCGCATAGACTTTTTCGAGTGCTTTGCCGTTACTATAAGGGCGAAGTAAGAAAAAGGTGTCTAACATATTTCCTTCTGCTGAAAGGCACCTCGCTGGCAGCCTGTAGGAGTTCCCATGCGGCCGACAGTCGACTTAGGAGGCAGTAATATCTAGCTAGTTGTGAAGTAGTGATACGCTATTAATATCAGTACTGTTATTGCCGGTTTATCATTCTGCGCAGTATATTGTCCTCAGAGTCGCCGGAAAATGTGATAGTGCAGGAAACCTAAGTTGGACAACCTACGCTTAAGTTATCGACACCGGGAAAATTTACGTATTGTGAGATTTAAACTACAGGCTTGGGACTCATTCATCGTGACCTTTGTAATAACCTAATAAAGGTAATAACAGCCGGTCCGCCACTACGGACGTCGGCGGCGACTCCGAATGCCTACAATGCGTGACCGATATCATGGAATATTAGCCAAAATTCTGAAATGAGCTTTCAATTAGGAAGGATAACTTAGGTGGGGTTGTAATATGCATTAGTATGCAGCACAATCCTATAGCATTTCGGACACACCATGATGTCGACTTTTGAATGTACTTCTTTTTGACCTTTTGCGAAGCCACACGTGATAAAAATGTCTGTTTAAGTAGCGCGCATTTTTCCTATTGATTGTCGATGGTTTTATAAGTTCAGATATATTTTCTAGAAAACCTGCATTAAAAGTATGCTGTTTACTTCTTCAGTGGTAAAACACATTGCCTTCATATTTTATACCCGAAGAAAGTGTACATCTAGGTTTTAAAGAGGTTCCTAATTATGAGATTTGTAAGTTTGTGTGATGTCCATGTATGCAGGAGAGCACATGTCCGTTTACCAATGCTCCTCATGAGGTGGATCACACGGTCTGGATCCATTGCGAAACTTTATAAACTCTATATGGCATCTTCTTAAAGGCATAAAGAAGTACATTATTTTCCTTGAGTGGAAAGCTAAACGTTGATGCAATGGCAGATGAGGCTTAAAATTATTCGGGAATTGGGAAACTTTTTGGAAACCATTTTATAGCCTAAATATACACTTTCTTCGGATACATAATATGGAGGCAATGTGATTCACCACTAAAGATGTACAGTGCGTGACCTATCTCATGAAATGTCGGCTGAAATTCTGAAATGCGTTTTCAATTTGGAAGGATTACTTGGTCGCGGTTGTGATACTGATTATCTTAAGGCATACTCTTATAAAATTTTGGACTCGGCAAGATGTCGGCTTTTAAATGCACTTCTTTTTAATCTCCTGTAGAAAGCGTGCTCGGTAAAAATGATTACTTAAGTAGCATGCATTTTTCCCATTGATTTTCGATTGTCTTGGAAATTCAAATATATTTTATAGAAACGACAAACAAAAATATGCTTTCTTTTAGTCACTCAATAGAGAATCACGTCTTCTTCATATTTTATACTTAAGGAAGGAGTATAACAAGGTTTTCAAAAAGTGTTCTAATTGTCGAGAAATTTGGAGCCTGATTATTCGTTGCATTAGCGCTTAGTGATTACACTCTACAAGGTGCATGCGTTCCGTGTAAAGAAAATCCCATATTTTTCTATGTCAATAAGGAGATATTATACAGGGTCCATAAAATTTTGCAATGGATGAGGACCATGTTATACATTTCATGAGGAGCAGTGGTAAACTGCCAGGTACGATGCTATGTGAATGGACATATCGCGGTCTTAAAGTCTCATAATTAGAAACTTTTTTAAAACCTAATTATACTACTTCCTTAAGTATAAAATATAAAGAAGACGTGATTCTCTATCGATTGACTAAAAGAAAGCATATTTTTGTTTGTCGTTTCTATAAAATATATTTGAATTTCCAAGACAATCGAAAATCAATGGGAAAAATGCATGCTACTTAAGTAATCATTTTTACCGAGCACGCTTTCTACAGGAGATTGAAAAGGAGTGCATTTAAAAGCCGACATCCTGCCGAGTCCAAAATATTATAAGAGTATGCCTTAAGATAATCAGTATCACAACCGCGACCAAGTAATCCTTCCAAATTGAAAACGCATTTCAGAATTTCAGCCGACATTTCATGAGATAGGTCACGCACTGTAAACAGCATATGTTTAATGCGTGTGTTCTAGAAAATATATCCGAACTTATAAAACCATCGACAATCAATAGGAAAAATGCGCGTTACTTAAGCAGACATTTTTATCAAGTGTGGCTTCGCGAAAGGTCAAAAAGAAGTGAATTCAAAAGCCGACATCCTAATCTGTTCGAAATACTACAGTATTGTGCTGCATGTTACAATCCCACCTAAGTTATCCTTCCTAATCGAAAGCGCATTTCAGAATTTTGGCTAATACATCATGAGATCGGTCACGCACTGTACGTCATAAATAACACAACTGACAGCGGCGACGTTAAGGGTAAGTTCTAAGAGGACCAAGATTTCTTCCTTAAACTGAAGTTGAATACGGACGAACTGAGCATTCCTTATGATACGAACATGTGCGTAGACTCGAACCGGGTTCTCAGCCCCAGGGGTTATGGCAATTTCAATTGTAACCTTCTCCAGAAAGCCCCGCTTTCTATAAGGCGAAACGATCGAACTGCGGTAATGGAAGTATGAGCCAAAAACAGACTATTTATGAAAAGACTTAAATTTGGGGCGCAGTTTCGAGGGCACCCGGGGAATCTGTGCAAAAATAGGCCGAATAGCTGGTTGCCGAGAAATTCTGATCAAGTTCCTGCCATGAGTTCAAACAGTGCAGAGTCTGAAGATTGTTAGGGGGAGCGTGAAGTGATTTCGTGCCAACTTCCAGGACAGGCTAGTGTTAGGGTTGGACTTGTGGTAGAGTTAGTGTGGTTAGAAGTACTAAGGTCAGGGTTGACGTTAGTGTTAGTTAAGTTCGGAACAATGACGTGGACACCCTACTGGAATTTAGCGTCGGGGCCACCCGTAATATGTTGAGCTGCCTGGCCGAGAGGGCGTGATAACCTTCACCGCACCCGCAGAGGCAGTCGGGCGGGGTTTTTGGAAATGCTGAAAAGACCTACCGCTGAACGTGCTGCACGCGCAGGTCTCACCCCACACCTCTTTCTCTACAACCGAAAGAGTGAAGTGGACCGTCGTTCCGTCGACGCCCTATTCAGGTTGTGCCTGCCATTGTGGCCGACGGGCTCACAGTTGAATAACTGCCCTGAATGGTATCCCACTTATTCACCCATTAGTGGTCAATGCTGTTGATCCTGGACCTCTGCTCTCTGCAGAGTGGTATTACGGCAGGGAAGAATATGATGTAGCCCGCTGCTGCAATAACTTGCAATTAGGAAGAGAAGAATAGACCACAATTTTCGTTCAGTGAAGAGAACGAATGATTGCGCAACTATGACTACCTTATACGACGCATTCATTTCCTTCCTAATCTAAGATTTACATCAAGTTTGAATTTCATTAAACGCGAATAAAGACAACCCATTTTAAATAGTGCTTGTCATGAGTGTTGGAACTTTTAGATCTTTTACTCTTTTTTACAGATTCCAAATTCAGTAGATTTCCCAGCCACGAAAATGCCTGTCCAAAAATGTTACGGCCATAATAAACAATTAAAAAAGTAGCCCACTTTTCATCCATAACTGCAGAAGAACGCGATTTAACTTACGTTCCTACGCGTAGTTTGTATAATCGCAGTGAAAAGATTAAAATTAAAATTTCATGACAGTTCTTACTAAAACATTTCCTGGACGAATGGTATGTTCAGGTAAATTTGTGCGGTGGAAGTCAACTATAGCATTCATTACAGCCATAATGGAGCATTTTAGGTCGCTTCATGTTCTTCGGACTCAGATGCAATTAGTTGTAGCTTCAGGTGAGCAATCCTTCAAAAGCATAAGCAATAAAGTCCGCATACAACAACGAAAATTGTTGTCAGGTGGACTTTGAGCAGACATTTTTGTATCAATTTCCTCCTATCTCCATGTCAATTTCAATTTAGAAGTTGAAAATGAACGTTTGTACTTTTCTTCCATTCTGCAAAACCGAATTGAGCTTCGAAATATCTTTGAACCAGAGGATTTCGGTAACATGGATCTAGTAACTAACTGTAAGTTGCATCATTAACATGAATCCGGTTTAATATTTTGTTCTACTGATTTCCTTGCAAGCTGGAGTGTGGCAAATATTTTCGAAGACAGTCGGGATGACGAGCAGAGAAATGGCTGTTAATGTGCGACAGAGTTTTGGCAAAAACTCATGGAACATTATTTGCTTAATAACTGACCACTTTTTAAAACATTCAAAAATTTTACGTCATTGTTGAGATTCACTCGCGCAGTTCGCTCAGTAACCTGTTTAATGACTGTTTATTCTGATAATTGCTATCTGCTAGCAGTTGATGGTATAATCTCTATATGCTTTTTCCGTGATAAATCTAGACCACTTTTACTGCAGCTGGAGGATAAAAATCTCGCACGCAATAAGTGCTCTCGCAAAACCTGCCATACTTTCTCTGACTTCTTTGGAACATCAGCATCGTGCAGCGCGTATCGCTGGATTTGCTTCCATTAAATCTCACACAAAAAGTTGCCTGCAGATGACTTATCCGAACTACACTTTCTTTCGGACTCACAATGTTGAACAATCGCATTTTGCGCATTCGAAATCACCCTTATGTTGGAGGACGGGGGTTGAACCTCACATAAAAGAACAAAAATTGTATTTTTGTAAATATTTGCTCTGGGCAAATTTCCCACTAACTTTCTAAAATCAACTAACCTACAAACCCCCCTGAATGTCGCAACATCATGAATTTTGCGAGTAGACTCAAGCTCTTTTTGAGCGGTCAGCCCACTTTTGCGAAGACCGTCTCATCGATTTTCTAGATGCCTATCCCGACTTAATTCATTTGGCACTTAGGAAAAGTGACCTACACGTTATGAGGCCTCGAAGTGACATTGCCCAGCTTATCCTCCTAGTCCATAAAACTTTGCTTCACCTAAATTTGCCTGCACGGCTTACAGCAGAATATTGTTAATGCTGTTGCCTCGGTCTCTGCAGTCGAGTCATCTAAGTTGTGTAGTTGTTAACATACAGTAGAATTACTCAAACCCGACAGGAAACCTACTTACCTGAAGGCGAAGTAGTGAGCACTGTGTCATGGAATTTTAGTGAGCCAAACGAAAGTCTTTCTTACTTCAGAACAGTGGTTTGACGTTTTCCGGTCTGAATGCCATTTAAAAGGTTCGTCCATCCTACACAGTTAAAGATGGTCATTCATCCAGTTAGAAAACAATAAGGGGTTAACCCGCTTGTTGTTAACTCATTAATCGTTTCCAAAACGAATTCCAAGTTGACCGGATAACACTGTTAATGCCTAAGCATTTTTAGCTCGGTTTTGCAAATAAATTGTTCCCTTTTGTCACTATTGGCTACTTGTCCTTTAGTATTTTACGCTTTTCGACGCCAAAAACTTTGCTTTCTTCTTACACTGCCAGACTTGGCTTGTAAAATGCTAACCGGAATTGTGAGGTGTCTTTTAAATTAGAGAAGATTACTTAAGTAGTGCGTAATATTGATCATCATGCAGCATGATTCCAGGATATGTCAGTCATGTCAGAACGCTGGTTGTTAGACGACCTTTCCTCAGCGGCCTGCAAGGACAACTCCCAGTATGTGAAGAATATTTAATAAGTGTGTTGGTTCGTCGATATTGACGTCCTTACAAACTGTAGTATATTTTTGAGACCGTGCATAAAATATTCCTTTTTGCACTCAGTAGGTAGCAAACTATGCCTTCATCAAACATTCAGTTTGAAGAAAGTGTAGCTTTAAATTAAGAGACATTTGAAATCATGGCATTTTTTAAGATCGTAAATTCTCTATTTAGGTTACATCGCATCTCTGCGTTTAGTAGTGCTCCGTACGATTTATACAAAATGATCCGAATCAATTATAAAATTCCCTGAGACCTGCATAGCGTCTTCTTAATACTGGGGAGAAATTTATGGCTTACGCAAACACAGGCCTAAATTCAACTCCTATATAAGATTACTCGGAAGTAGAACAGGTTTTCGGAAAACTAGAGGAATCTTTTTTCGAGTACACACTTCAAAGGAGGCCTAAGTTGCTACTAAATGAGTATAATAAAAGATTATTTTCTGCAAGTCCTCTAAGACGTGTACCTGTATTATATTGATATTGTAAATCATTGGAACAACTCCTAATAATTAGGTAATCATTCCTTTCGAGTATGATTTTTGCAGACAGCCGAAAGGAGTCGTACTCAAAAACCGACTTCCTAGCGTCACCGAAACATTTTGGGGTTATGATACATGCCAATCGATAGAACAGTCCAGCCAAAAAATCCTTTCTTTCTTATTAACACGACATTTCAAATTTCACTCAACATTTCATGAGATGGGCTAATTACTGTGCATGTGTTCGAACACTATCATGCCAGGGTCAGAATGGAGATGAATGTTGGCAAGACAAGAGGCCATTCAATAGGTCTATCAGTCTGACACCCCCCACCCTATTAGCTAAACATTATACCCTAAGTTGTGACTGCGAAGAACTTTCGCCTGTCCTTGTAAACGCGCGCCTCTGGACAATCGAGAAGCAATTTAAGCATAGGTCTCTTTATCAGATTAAGAACCTTCCAAAAGCATTCATGTAAGCATGACAGCGGTTCTGAAACAATGTTTTTCACAAGGTAAGATGAAACTTAACCGGACTCAAGGGTACTTTTAAGAGATGAATTTTGATTACAGTGAACATATGCTCGTTGATAGTTTAAATTACAGCAAGTAATTATCGATTAAATCTTCCTTATTCAAAGCCGAATGCAAGTCTGAGGGCTCGATCTGGAGGCGTGGACTTAACAGACATTGCTATATCGTAGTTAATAAAAGGCGGTAGCACGATTCGGAGGACTTCAGTGCTTTCGAATTCATCCCCTATCCTGTCTCATGATTAAGGAGTAATTGTGTTTGCCTGAAAATGACTGCATGACACAGAAGCAAACCTTTGCCCAATTTAGCTAAAGCTCTGACATTGGTTGAAATATGTGAGTCCTCAAAATCCCTATCGACGAAGTTTTATACATTCAGCTTTATTCATTGGTTTTTTCGTGCCATATTCCCCTTATAACAACGACTCAGTAATTTTGCCCGTTTTCCTATTTCCGCCTTTTAATTTGGCAACTTTTCTGACATTTTCCATCACGTAGGCGTGACGTGTAGAGCTTTGTAAAGGAAGGAAGTAGGCATTTCCGTTTTGTCTTTGAGCAGTCGGATGGCGACTAGCGGCCAAAGATCGATGAGACTTATTAACAAAGGCAGCTACATCATAATGACCGTTTCTTGCCTGTTTTTAATACGCAGTGCTAGCTCAATTTTAACCTATTCACCCCTGAATAGGGACCTCATCGCATGATCATCGACAAATAAACGAAAAAATGACCATTTTAATGTCGGTTTCTCTATCGCCAACACTACTCGGTTGCTTATGCATTCTTGTCTTCTACATCGTTTTTCCCACTTTGCCTACAACACATCTTCATTGTCAACAACTTCCCTTCTATTTTTTATTTTAGAGGCGCACTTTAGTAGACATTATCCTGCAGCGGAAGTTATCAGCAGATAAGCAGAATATTTGAAAATGACCAACGATAACGCCATTCTCATTTTTGGGACAAAAAAGTTATAAAGCTTGGCCAAGCAGAATACC
>CACRXP010001178.1:115630-135452 GCA_902702965.1 Spirometra erinaceieuropaei | reverse complement strand
GCACATGGTAATTCTGAGAGAACTAAGTTAACTTTCTGCTGCGAACCGGGAAACAACTGTTTCCAGTTGGTCATTAAATCATTCAATTGTAATTTTGGCATGCACACTGAGCAGGAAAAACATTCTGACCTTGATGCTGTGACAATAGAGACGCCTTTGGAATGAGCGCACCCCAAAAGCATCTAGGATTGCAAAAAATATTCGTGTGAATTGTTCAACTCAATGAACTAAAGCACAGATAAATCTGAATTTGACGGTGCGTGCGCTTGTTTGTTGAACCTCCGAGTTCGAAAAAAATAGGTAGCTTTTGTGGGTATGTTCCCGGACAAAAACAACAGACGTAGACCGTCCTTCTTTGGAAAAGAAAAGGCAAATTTCTTGCATGAATGCCTTCAGTGAACTGAGCACGGTTAACTACCCAGGGCACTCAAAGGTCCACAAGAGGATCAAACAGACCTCAATTTTGCGTCTACAGAATTCAAGAGGGAAAGCGGGAAGAGTAAAGTCTTGACGAAAAAACGCTGCAGCCAATGCCATCTTGTGATATTGACAGCCGATCATTTAAAAAATTAACCAAGGAATTTTAAGGTGCGAAATTAGGTTTGGCACTTTTTTCCACAAATGGCGCTCACTTTGTTCGAGACACAGATGCACAGGGTTTTCAAAATGGGTAAATTTTGCATTTCACAGCATCAATAAAAATGATTTTTTCCCTAGATTTACAGACAGAAAAGGTGTGTGTTACCGAGTTGATGATGGAAAGAATATTTACTGATGGCATCTGCAGTGCTGCCAATGAAGGTGAATCTGTCAGCGTAACTGACACGTCGAGGGCAGCTTAAGGGAATGACAATGACGGATTCTCTTATGCGAAAAATCATTTCCCGCTACTTAACTTTTCAAGTCTACTCTCGTCATTTTTTGATAGTATTCTGTCTAGAAATAGTCCTTTTATGGTCTGTTGCCTTGGACATCTGCGCCGTTTTTGAGTGAAAGTAGGCATAGTTACATTTCTAGTCACTTGTTGTGTGCAAGTGCAGTTGTCTTTCATATAATGTTGTCAATTACACAGATAAATTGGCAAAATATAAGACCATACAAATGGTGCAGGGAGGAAATTTTACTCGTTCGCATTGTGGGATGTGCTGTTTTCAAAACAATCTGAAGACGGTCTTATTTGCTATATTTACCCAAACGTTAAATTTAGAAATATACACGACTGTATCATGTTTTTTTGAATAACAAACCGATAAGGATTTGGACGTTGCTTTCATGAATTAAAGGGCAGTCGTTGTTGTTATTGGCATCTAAGTCTTCTTTTGAAGGCCATCGTACAGAATAAGGTTGCTCGTGATCCCGGCCTCTTATAATGCATTCAATGTCGGATGCATGTTTTTTCCTTGTTTATAGCACCGGACATACTTGGAAGGGTGTAAGCTTACTACAATGCTTCACGATTATTGGTTTTACAACCCTATTTAATTAATCTCTTCGGAAGAAAAACGTATTTTGAAGGTTTCCTTGACATTTCTTGAGTAAACTCACCTACTGTATATCTACTAACCTCGTGTTAACGTGTTAACGTGTGAGCAAGGCTAAGAACTCCGTCAGTTTTAAAGATAGGTCCTCTGGCAGGAAAAAATGCACTTTATATGAAATGCACGGGAAGATATGCCTTGTGTCATTAAGATGAGTACCTGTTCGTGCACAATGGTTTGCGTAAATAGTGGTCTACAGTTAACCGCAATCATTTCTGCGCAAAAAGGAATAACTACGTCAAAATATGTCAGTATCCTTGGCTTGGATAGTTCTGATGAAATTCAGTATACCATTAGAAGCAGGCCAGTAGATCCTTGAAGACAACATTGTCTTTAATGATTTGACTCAATCCTGAAAAACTGGATTCTGTGAATTTTAGGATCTATTTAGTTATGTTAACACGTCATGGCAAAACAAATGTTAACTGCAATACGCGTTGCTGATAGCCGCATAGATTTCACTTACAAAAATAGAACAAGCATACGTTGGAGTTCGATAAAGTAACCAAACTACGTTGACTCTCTCAGGAATGGGCGCACGCCATTCCCTTGACTTCCCGGAGTAAACAAGCTTTGTATGGGTGATAGGGGTCACGAACACGCAACTGTTTACCAATCCGAAGTCAGCCCAGACTCTGTCGTCTCTCCTCTGCTATCTCCGCTCGGCCGAGTCCGCCCTGGTAGGTGGTTGCCTGTTTGTGGCCTCCACTAATCATACCAGGTTGTTTGCTTCAAAAAGCCAATGGATCGGTGTATTTCCATTCCTGAATGTATAAATACTCGATCTGCGGCCACAGACAATAGCAGTTGGTGAGGCACTGGTGAACTTTGGTTCGATGAAGTGCTTATGACCCATCTGGTAGACCCCAGTAGTGACCACCTGCGCCAGGTGTGTCTGTGTCTCCGGCCCCAACTGGCGGTCAGGGTTATTATTGGCTGAATGAAAGCAAACAAGTCCGAACACGTGTTGTATTCGACCGCTTCGGACCCTGTCGTCTCCCATCGGCTAAGTTGACTCTATAACACATGTGGTACACTATTATAAAGATGTCGAACTTGATATGAGCAAACTTTGGAAGCCCAGTTTAAGCCTAACCATATTATGCCACGAATGTATGGTTCCTACTTGCGCCACGAGATATTAAATTTTTACTATAAGTTATCGGTTTTGCCTATGTGGCCTTAGCAAAATAAAACATACGGGAATCGGCCTTGTGAAGTGTAACTTACTTCCTCCACTACAGCCGCAAATCCGCAAACTTGCAGCCCAGCCTAGCGTTAACATGAACAGCATTTAACAGAATTCAATAATTTGTGAATTCCAAGGGGCAAAATGCAGGTGGTAGCCTGATAGCCGAACCTGCGTGTGATGATCACCGGTGTGTCCACCATCAAAAGTAAACTGATTCGGACAGGGACATGCAGGAGTTGCATTAATCATAGGATATTTTGCTATGCAAGCAGTACTTAGGTTATTTATTTATGAGCTGTAATTGTGGGTGCGTGCGTCTTCAGACAAATCTTATCGCACAGGACCTGAATTTTAGCAACGACCGTCAAGAACATTTCGAAAGCCGTCAGCGTCTTTTACACAGCATCCGCATTCAAGGCTACGCATTGGCCCGAGGCAACCCAATCCACAGCCAGATTACTTACAGTCAAAAATGGAAGACGGTTGCTGAATTGCAATATTTTCGACGCGTAGCGAGAGCCAATGACTATCCATGCGACTTTGTCAGTCTGTGCGTACGCAAACGAAACGAGGGACCAAATCCAACCGGCTCTAAATTCTAGTAATTTCTTGCGTCCAGTAAGAACTTTTTGGAAGCCGGCAGTCGCTTTATTACTCCACTGGGAACTGAGGTTGAAAGCACAATGAACTCTAGTTAATTAGTAGATGGCAAGTTACCTAACCAGCACGCCATTGAAAGGGACGTGGTCCCGGATAGTGTTCTTTCGCGGGATAGTTGTAACTACGGCCAGAAGTCATCACAGTGTTTGCGCTATATGAAAACAGGTTGTAAAAAATTTGTGTAAATGCATTTATCATGGCCGTGTGTTAATTACAAAATGGCCGTTGAGACGCCCATGGAATGTCAGCACCTGATCCCGTTAGATGACGACGAAGGTAACATCCACATACCGAACCTAAAATCTCAGTCTGTGGTGTTAGAAAAGCAGCGACTTCAACCGTTGTAGAACCGTCACGCCACGGCGAACCCAGTGGCGTGCTCTTCACTTGCTCGTAGATTGCCTCGTCAAAAACAAAGTAAGTCTTAAGACAGAACTTTATGAGTTGGAGGAGTTAGGCGTGTGCGATGCGTTGGTCTCGTCTGCCAGGTCCGCAAACCATCAACAAGCACAATGACCTCTCCGTACGATTCTGTGAGCAGGGGAATCACTCATGTGAGGAGATCGCGGGAACTTAACTACCCTGGTGAAAGCGGGTCATATTGCCGAGTTATTATCACGCCAACATCCAACGCGGATGGTGAAATCGCGGCTGTCAACTACTCGGACGCACACTGACGAACCATCATCACCCCAGCGATGATGTCGAGAGCTGTTAATTATAGGGTGCATGTGACCCGACGAGAGTTACGTAGGATATTTACTGCAGGTTTTTCGCCTCTACGACCTTTATCTGCACCTGAGTGACAATACGAAACATTGAACCAAAAAACTTCTTGTTCCCGTGGTCCCATCTGCTTCTTCTGAACTGTTTCCGATACTCGCCTGTTCGCGTATATCTGAAGATTGGAGTCATACCATTCATCGAGTAGGTTGGTAACGATAACTTATCGCGAGGCCTACACACTTATTTTTTTAATTTTTAGTACATATTCCACGTTGTACATGAACTGACTGAAAAATAATTGTTTTAGGGGCCGTTTAAGATGTATCTTAACGATGATGTTAAGGTCTTCAATCTACAAAACAGACAAAGTTAGATGGTTAAATGCCTAACTTTTTGAATTGTCCGTGTTCTTTGTATTACTTATTTCTCACAGCTCCCCCATAAGTTAACTGTGTAGTATTCATATTAACGCGATGGCAGTGCTGTTTTTTGTTCTCTACCTGGTTTACTAATAAAGAGGGCATATTCGCCAGCGTAGAATGCTTGGCGCGTTCCGCAGTCTTCACAGGATCCTACCCGGTCCGAGGTCTAAGCAACAACGTACGCCAATTAAATACAACTGATTCCTGGGCGTTTGCTATACTGGAAACGCTGACTCCATCGATTTAATCCTAGCATATTGATCCTAAATGTGTTTTACTTATATTTGACCCATAACGGTTAAAATGTCAGGAACTATTCATCCTTACTCTTGAGCGAATGCCTATGACTGCGGTTTTCAATATGCACTTGTATATGATTGCACCGCCCAAATCGTCATCTTTTTGGAAAACAAACCTAAGGAACCCAAAGTTAACATTTTTTTCTTTAAATAACATTTTGTTTAACTATGCCCGTCAAAGAGAATGATATCTACGATATCGCAGTTTGCGACCATCGTAAGAGGAGCCAATAATTTCTGGACGAAAATGGGCACGAAACAAGACACTCAACCTTTTGACAGAATAAATGTTTGGGCTATTTTGCAAATATTTTCCTTAAACTTGACATGGGAATATAGAACAACATATTCCACGCTCTGCTCGCAAACTTCAAAATCCACTACATGTTGTTGACTATTCTGCAAAAGCTCGAAAATGGAAAATGCTTTATGTGCTAAGCCAACCTAGAAACTATTAAAGACGGCATTGTTTCGTGTATAGCAGTACGCCAAGGACCTAAAGAACAATTTACGTGAAAGCTAAGTCCATTTTTACAAGCGGAATTCGTGAGCACTTCAATGGAAAATGTTTGCCGTCATCACAGAAAAAAATGTCTCGATATTCAGTTGCTTGTCGTTTTCCACCTTTGGATTTATAGGTGTGATACAGACTCACCTTGTGGCGACGTAGAATGAGGGTATAATTTAAGGGCGACAATAATAAACCCGAAGCCAGTGCCCACAGGTTAGGAATCTGAAGAGCGATTTTAGACGGAAAGTGCATTTCGAATTATAAATCGAATACATGAAGGCGTTCAGTGGTAAAAGGAAATGCTTCGCAGTCCTAATATAAATTTTCCTGCATCTGTGGATTAATGGGCCATGAAGCGTTTTTATTGCTCTCTCAGGAGCCAACCATGGTCTGTAGCCGACAGAAAGATAGAAACCGCCGAATGGTCTTTCATACTTTATATGTGGTCGACGGATATTTTTAACTTTATCTAATCTGGAATGGTAAATGACTTTCTCCCGAAATGTCGGGAGAATGGAAGCGCCCGATCCACTCCCAATGCTGGCCTTAGATTGGACGATAATAAAATTTGGTGATTATGTCAACTTATCTTAGACAAAAATAATGTAAAAATAGATGAGAAGTCCAGATTATGTATTAAGAAAGGGAACATTTACATGAACCCTCGAACTACCTGTTTGCATCATGTAGGGTTAGAGGCACAGGACGTTGCTTTTTTGTCGTTAGGGTAGATGCGCATTATGGTTATCTGTTTAGTATAAAAACGGGTTCTGAAAGATGATGGACGGCAACAAAGCACCAACACCATTGTTTTTTCCAGTTTCGATGTCGCGTACCTTTGAGAATAACAGAAGCCGTCTTCGGACAGCCCATACTTGAACTCAGCTTTAAGTCTTATTTGTTAGATTTAAGTACAGTCGTTAGAAGGATTTTAATTAATCACTAACTGTCCGACGGCCAGCCTCACCTTTTACCTACAGAATGTGTTCTTTGTCATCGCATGTAGGGTATTAATATAGACAATAACACCCATGATTTAGACATTTGGCAACCCATATAGGTTAGCGGTACAGTCCACGCACACACCATGAGAGTGAATTTTGACATGGAAACAAAAAGAAGAGGAGATTACATAGGAGTAACTTAGTGCGGCACCAGTTTTAGGCCTCATGGGTGGGTATTTTTCGCGCGATTTTAATGATTCGCCCACTTCATTCAAATATAGAGTTATTTTGATGACCATACAACGCGTAGGGACCGACAAAGGTGACCTTTTAATAAAAAACCCAGATCATGTCTCGGCTGCGGTCGCAGGCTGAAATACTTGCATTCCTTTGAACGAGTCAGCTGGTGGGGACCACAGCATTTAAGGATTACCGTTCTGCTGGAGAAAGATAACCACGTAGATCTGCCACTTTAAAATAAAAGGAAGCTCAGATGCGTACCTTTAAATGTAAGCAAATCATTTCGAAGAGGGGTAGGGAAATGCAGGGCATTTCAACATGGCAAAATGGAAAAGGCTGGCCCCACCACCTTTGTCTGTAAATCGGCACTCGTTTTTTTCATCTAGCCTAGCGAGATCCCATTAGAGCCAGCAGCACACTGAAGGTCGAATTTATTATGCTTACTGTTTACAAAGTCGCATTTGCTTCCAGGATCTAAGCTGGATTCTGATAACCACGCCTTTGGCATTTGGGTTGCTGTGTGGGAAGTTCTATGGCTTTAAATTTAAACCGGGCTGGCATCTCGATGCACTTTGAGCCGCTAATAAATTAATTGCATATCGGTGGAAAATTTCATATTTCCACGCTTTCCCAGTTCCCTTTGGTATTAACGGTGTACGCGTTGTTTTTACGCGCCTTCTAAGAGATTAGATCATTTCAAATTATTATACAGTCAAACTGCGTATGCCTTTATAATGAAATTGATAATTATGTTTGGGTACGAATACGGTGTTGTTAGCAACCACAAATTTCATCAGACACCAGTTAAGTATTTCTAATGAGCAACCCCCACATGTCGTGTCCCCAGTGCCGTTTTTTCTGGTCATAAGCAGATTAACGCAGGAATTTTACAGCGGTCGTCGCATGAAGATATTTCACGACCCTTATGTTTCATACCGTTTGCGCTCTACCATAAAATCACGCGCAGCCTTTGGAAGATCAGTCGTTTTCCGTAAATGGCAATATTTGAAAGAGCGGTTCGCACAGCATTAAATTCAAGAAGTTCAAAAAGGGGTAAGCTTTTACTTTAAGCGCACTGCTTGTTTAAAGCTGCTGAAGTAATAAAAAGTCAAAGAGAGGACAACTGACGATTTGTTTAATAAGGACGTGTGGAATAGGTGTCGGGCGATCCTTTGAGATGCAAGTAAAACTCTCGAATAGTCACATACACGCGAGAATTGATAACCGCACAAACTTTACCCAAGTAAATATCTTGTACTATCTTTCTGTCTTATGAGCGACAGTAAGATTGCGCTTGTAGAAAGACGCTGTTTCCCATTAAACACACGAGGCCAGTCTATCGGCGTATCGCAGTTCTGTTTAGTATTAATAATCACACCCAGGATAACTGATTAAGACTCGTATAGGAGTTTTACTGGCTTTCTTAATAGGCACGTTGCAAGTGTCCACATAGCAGTCCCCTTGTCTGTGTAGAGTGTGGAGTAATCTAAAATTCGTCGCATTTTGGGGATTTTAGGATTTATGACATTTGTTTTTAAATTTATTTGAGTCTAGCAGATGTGCAAATTAAATAAACAAACTTCTCTTACCGACTTATCGCAAGAGATCAAAATCGTGATTAAGGACAAACGTAGTCACCGGTCAGTTGCAACTCAAACTAGTCTGGGACGAATCAGGGCCTAAATCACAATGATATTTATCTGGCCTCCCACCCTGCAGGTTTGGAAGTGGTAAGTAACGGGTTGGTAACTAAAGACAAAGCAGAAATGGACAAGCAATCAAGCGGCCCACGTGATCCGCACAGTGGAGTTCAAAAACAGGGCTGTATCAGAATGTTGCATCTTAAAATCATTAATGAGTGTCAAATCTATAGGTGTTTGGAGTAAAAACAGAAGCCGATAATTTTGTTAGCATCGACAAGCCGCCACATTAGAAAAAAATCCAGTATGATTTGGTTATGTAGCCGCCCCTGATGGGCACAATACTGTTGGCCCACTTAATTATTTCAAGTTTGTGTGATTACGTTGATGTGGTGTTGTTGGCTGCTAGTTGCGGTGTTTATTCCATGGGCAGCCTTGTTTCTTTTTGACGTGTGTGCATTTTTCGGCCCAATGCCGATGGTCCCTCTTGACTTTCGGCTTGTCGTCTTCTTCTGACTTTCGCGATGGATGTTTTAGGGTTAGTGTTTAGGGCTGTGGTTAAGGGTTAGGATTAAGGTTTTAGGTTAAAGATTAGGTTTTGGGGTTAGGGCGACTACTTTTCAGCCACTCAAACTACATCCGCACATTCCCAATAGCTTTTTTTGCATCCATTTACTTTACCTCGCCGTCTGTCTCCCCCGGCCCTACCTGTAAAATGCTCTATTTCCACCGACGCAGTGGTACAGGCGGCTGGAATGTATTTACCTCGGCTGCGGCTGCGTAAACACATCCAACAATCTAAAGGATCTTAAATGTCCAGCGCAGCATTTCTTTGTCTCGTTACGTATAATTCGCATAATACCGGTTCGTTCGTACGGCGTGCAATATGAATAAAAATACCAGTAGGAAGTATGTCCCATTCTGCGGACAACAATAACCAACAGGTGCCTTGCACTTAACCTGCTCCTCCGTCTGCCACTACCACTTCAACTGACAAAAGAATTAGGGTTAAGATCGACCAGTTTTTATTCTACGGTTTCACTTGCAAAGACAAATTCCCCTTACAAATCGTAAAGGACGACAGGAAATCCTGTCTGTCAGTCAGTTGTAGAAACTTTTATTTCTCGCTTCAAACGCAACTTGAGCCTACAGGACCTATTGTCTTTGACAAACTGGTAACAAAACTGTTCTTTAAATGAGCACACTGTGGGCAAATGCAATTCCAAGAATTGTTTCGTCAAATTGTTGCCCAATAATTTAAGGCGCAGTCAACTGTGAATTCTCCAGTGAGTGAGTTTGTTTAGCCAATTATACGCGTTATCAGGTAAAATGGGGCCTGGAATTTTATTGGTGGCCCAAAATAGTAAATTTAAGCAGACATTCCTAGAATAGTCGAAGATAATTTTTTTGAAAGAGTTAACTGCGCTTCATGTAATCTCAGAGTGTACACAAGTTATACTAGCGGGCGTAAGTTGTGCGATTAAGGAAGTCAGGATGGGAAGCGCTAAGGCGCTTTTCAGTATTGTCGTGACCGCATAGCAAAAAACGTATTTTTCTTAAAGAAATGCCACGCGGTTTGTAGTTTGAAAACTGTAAACTTCAGTGTTACAGCGGTTCAGGTTCAAACCTATTCCGGGATTGAGATATAATTTTAAAACCGCCTTTTCCCAGTTACAGGCCAGGACCAGTGCCTGTTGCGGTGTGCAACCGCTTGTGCGCTTTCCGGATCTAAGCTCCAAAGCAGGACTGCGTTATACATTGCTTGCTCTCAAATCTGGTAAGAATTCTGAACACTATGCAACTGTCTGAATTTGGGCCACCGCTGGAACGATACATCGAGTAACTGAGTTATCATCCCAGGCTCAGGATTAAATCAACGCTCAACTAATTTTTTTCTCCGGCGAGGGCGATTATTTTGGTGGCTGCGAATTGGAACGCATTACTTTTTTGAGGCTGCAGACTGCCACTGCGATAATTTGTCATTTCGTCGCACAGCCACTCTGGATCCACGTGTACGATCGTCGGAAACAAGACGGGTCGAGAAGTGGTTGAAGCCTGAGCCTGGGATAAGAACTCAGTCAACGGAAGCCGATTTGGGGTTGGCTAGCTCCGTGCAGCCTCCTCCAGGCGTGAGTCTCCGATCGTGAATAAGCAAACATCCTAGTAACTGTGACCTGTTCTATCGCTACCGTTATCTATATTGATTGAATTCGGCACGTTTCCGACCGCTTAAATAAGTAAATAAATGTTTTCGGTATGTCTGATTGCCCCTTCCTTGTGCGAAAACCTGACTTTTAACAGTCGCCTACACTTCGCCTATATTCTCTAGTCTCACTTGTAGTCAAAAATCTGGTTTTCCCCTCTTCACAGCCCTTCCATCTCACCATGATAACCAGCGTGCATTTGACACATTTTTGGGAAAGACTGTTTCAAATACCTCTTAAACAAATAGATCACGTTTGGTTAATCAACATCTTTTGTTGGTCGAAAATCGATTTATCCATTTGCCTCATGACTGGAGAAAAGGAATAGGGAGTCGAGTTCAAATTTCCACAAATGAAACATTAAAATTGTCAAAACGTGTTCATTAGCTTGTTATCTTAGGTTACTCGCCTCTACTCAGAATGCGAAGAACAGCTACGTAAAAGCGGCAATTGAAAAACTATGGGATGCCTGAGCGTATTCTATTAATTAATTCCTTACAGGCATGAAAAGGATAATCATCCGGAATTTGAAATGGCCGTTTTAAAAGTCTTTGCAAAGCCACTCCGGTGACCAGCATAAACTCTGGATGATAAACTTCCCAGCACGAATTTGCAGTTGTTATGTGGACCAGACTATGCCTAGCCTGCATATTTCATCTTTGTCGTCTAGTGAATTTTATTATGAACGGTCGTGCAGCGCACTAATGATACTTACTGTCAAACAGTGCGCAGGAGGTGGTCGCACGAGGCCGAAGAATTATAAGAAAAAAGATGTCCAAAAAATAATTGTATCCTGAAACTAGAACACGTTCTCACCGCGTCTAGTACAACCACACTCGATGCGCATACCGTCTGATTTAAAAAATGTTTATGGATTGCCCGACGAGCTAGTCAATATTTCCGTAATATTTTAGGCCGTTGTTCGAGAATACGGATTAGACGGGGGTAACAGTGTGAAAAAAGTGAGACAGAGGTATTTATATCCTCACCACGTTCATTTGCAAGAAAAATGTGCTGAGTTCTAAACACCAAAGACGCTGGTTTGCAGACCCATAGACCGGTTTGGGGTTTGACCATCACAAATGCCAACGTAACGACAGCAAGGGTTCAAAATTGTTTGGAGATTGATTTGTTTTTTCAAAGCTGGTTAAAACTTGATCTGCAGGGACTAAATTTCCGTCAATAGAGTTCGGCAGTCCTGTTCGACGATGTCTAACGTGAAGCGGGCGCGGTTACCTGTGCGTGAATTAGTTCCTAGTAAGAGTAGACTTGCACCGTGGCTACCACGTCCTCTCCTGACTTGGTGTCACGAACTAGTCATAAACATCGAGTTTGGAGATGGCGCAGGTGGCTGACACGGTCGGACCTGCGCCTAGGAGGACCATCACACATCCTGGTCCTCAACGAACACTTGACCAGGATTTTAACCAACTACAAAAATGAGTAAGAAGGTGAAGGGTGCCACCGGTCCCTGCGTAACCATGCACACGATCGGTATACCCAGCGGGAGCGTAACTGCACCTACTCTCAGTGAATTAGGTGCCAAAGGGCTGCCAGCACACAGCAGGTCGTGAGGGCCATGTTTTGCTGAACCACGACAGCACATGCGTACAATGCTTACGGCCCCCATGGGTGACACGCAGGTCATCCCCCTCAAAGTCGGGTCAACCTGTCAGTCATCGACTAAGAGGCGATAATCATAAAACGCACACCCTTCACGTGCGTGAGAGTGCCAGAGGCCACTGCAGCCTGATTCTTAGTACACCAGCCTGCAACTCTACACTAAAACACACAACTGAGCAGACTGTGTTGTACAGGTTTCCTATAAAATATATTTTAATTAAATACAAAACTATCCTACAAAATAATCAGATATTTCTATTACGAGTGAGTTTCGAAAATAGCCGTATATGTTCACATTCAAAAACCGGTATCTAGGCATGGCTGGAATATTTTGGCATTATTCTGTGCAAAAACAACTGGCCGAACGCATATTCGCCACTAACGTCCATGATAGAAGAGTTTATTTTAACAGTGAGTTTTGATATTGTCGTTTTTCGATTTCGTCAGAAATTAACCGCTAACTTGGAGTTTGTCAGTTTAAACAATAACGTAGGCCGAAATTTGATTTAAAAATATTAAAGCCAAGGTCTGTCAGCCGCAGCGTAATATACTCTAAACTGCCGACGGGCAACTAGAAGTATATTTTAGGGCTACAAGATACAATACCAGCATGGATAATAGCTTAAGGCCCAAACACGTGTTTCGCTGATATACTGCAGCCGCGTGGAGGAGTCTTAGCGTCCCCTTTTTGCTTTTCGTGGATACTTCAGTTTTCCAATTACAGCTTTAAACTTTCCTTAGTAACAACAAATACTTTTGGATAAATGAAGGCTTTTTTGATATGCTCAGAGTAGTAGGTGCATGATTGAAACTGGCAATTGCATTTAAATTTAATAGTCGCCCAACTGCCTATCAAAATGTGACCGTATGAGAACTTGTATTTTTGAATCATATCCGTCAGAGCAATCAGGAGAAGTCCTTTTTGGTTTAATCTACCTACAAATTGCATCAGTGTTGACCCAGTTAACAATGAAAGACACCACAGGACATTTCGCACTCGATTTTGTGCTTGACTTCATGCAACATTAATCCTAAGAGAATACTCTATAAAAATGAATTGGAAAATATTGTTCTAAACGTCTATGGTGCTTTTGATCAATTTTGGTCAAAACGAGCATTACATTTTTATCTAACCCGAGTTTTCTCATATGACACGGATGCTCTGCTCTCCACACATTTGCTTTTCTTTAAAAAATGAATTTTTAATTAAAGTAATGGTGCTCCTAGTACCCAAATAGCTTCTTAACTATCAGCAGACCGCTGGATACTATTTAGACATTTTAAGCACGCTTTTGAACTGACGTTAAACTGACTAAATTTTTATTGTTAATTCATGCGAAATTCACGAGTTTGGTGACTTACTCAGCCTCTCATTCATAGAAGAAACTAATAAATTACCTGCAGGGTCGCCCGGCATATATCAAACCAAAATTGGAGAAAAAAGAGCGAGTGAAACAGAATTTTGCAGGAAGGGCTGCAGCGAACGTTCCAACGTGAGAAAGAAAATCGTGCAACAACAGGTCTAAAAACGTAAATTTCACCTCCACTTTGGCATTAAGCGCATTTTTGGTAAACAGGTTTTTGCATTCTTCTCCATCGAAGAGTGTTTTTTGTGCCCAATTATACAGCTAAAACACCTCTTACATTATTGCTAAAATTTCGCAGGAGGTAAACTGTCGATTTTCATGGTTTACAATACCGTGTTTTGATTGTGAGTTGGAGTTTTACCCCGCCTAAAATATCACAGTCAGCCTGCAAAAATTATGACTAGAAAAACCACTGTTTATATCCATAGTCATTGGTTTGAAGCAAAAACTGCTTTCTATTAAGGAGGAACACGATAATCTCTTCTTTACTGGGTAAGCAATATGCTCCTGTTAGTTGGTTGCCGCAAGCTGCGATCTCCATTAAACGGTTATCTCAGTTACCTCTCTTTTTAAGTCCAGAAAGCATACCAAACCATGTTGTTCAACAGATCACTCCAGAATCCAGATTTTCGTGTTTGTTATTATGGATATCAAAAGTGATTATACCATAGAAAGTTTTCCGATTTAGTGGCAAGCACGGACAAAGCATACAGTACGAATCCGATCCCACGAAATGTTGGCCGAAATTGTTAAATCCCCTTTTCATTAGGAAGGACTACTTAAGTTGGGTTGTAGTACTGATTGTCGCGCGACATAAGCCTACATTCTTTTGGACTCGCCAGGTTGTCGGCTCTTAAAATTTTTTTCTTATTGACCTCCTGCAGAAACCACACTCGGTTAAAAACGACTACCTAAAAAGCATGCATTTTCTTCCTTAATATTTAATGGGCTTAAAAATTTAAATATACTTTATAGAAAACGTTCAAAAATTATGCTTTTTATTTTTTTGGTAGAATATCACATTTGCTTCATAATTTATACTCCAATAAGTGTTATACTTCGGTTTCGAAAATGTTTTATACTCCCCAAATAATTTTGAGCCCGATCAGCCGTTTCACTAGCATTTAGAGATTTCACTCTTCTAGGCGCATGCTTCTGGCCTAAGGAAAATAATATATTCATCTATGCCATAAAGAATACACTATATCAAGTTCATACAATTTTGCGATAGATGAGGACTATGACGTATATTTCTTTGAGGAGCATTGGTAAACGGACATGTCGATTTTGTATGTCTGGACGTCGCACGATCTCAAAAATCTCATAATCTGAAACTTTTTAAGACCAAAACACAACATTTTCTAGGATATAAAATGTAAAGATTGTCTGGTTGTCCACCAAACGAGTAAAACAAAGCATACTTTTATAATGTATTCTATAAAATATATTTGAATTTATAAGACCATTAAAAGTTAGCGTGAAAAATACATGTTCTTGGGTAGTCATTTTTTACCAAACTTGCTTTCTACAGGAGGTCAAATACAAGTAAGTTAAAAGCCGACATCCTGAGAAATCCGAATTATTATGGAATTACATTTCATGATAAGTAATATTGCAGCAACAATTAAATAATCGTTCCAAACTGAAGACACATTTTAGAATTCCGGTCAATATTTAATAAGATTTGTCACTTGCTGTACGTGTTTTCAACGACAGAGCGGTATTTTCAGGTACAGATTAGAACGCACGCATAAAAATAAAACTAAAATCAGTATGCAGTCTAAAACTTGCAGTGGGCCTACATTCACGAAGCTTCTCTAAATACGCGGAAACAGGTTCAAAAATGTCCACCGAAAACGCTCAGTTAACAACAAACAACTGCAATTACGATGAAAATGCAAATAATACACCAAATTGTTGAGAATATCATTTTTTTCTGGAAAAGCGGGAATTCCGAAACCTTTGAAATCGTGTCATTGAGTATACTTACTTTTTACAAGCTCATAAAATTATCCATGCAATAAACTGAGCAATGAAAACAACGCAGATAGGATAATGTTTGAAAACAATCCTATGGGTCTTGCAAAACAAAAATATCCTTTAAAAAGTAAGTAAAGTCAAATGTAATGGTTATTGAAACACCCGCAGTCTGAGTGTTAATTATAAAAAAGGATTGGATAGTAATCGGCTGTATTTTTCAGTTTTTGCATTGTTTGAGATGTAGTTGTCTAATGCAGCGCGGAGTTTGCTTAATATTGTCTACAGGAGGTCATAGAAATGGGTTCAGTGTCATGTGTTTTGTAAAGTCTCCCAAGTAAGGCAGGTCTTAGGAGCACTTACCGAAGTATTGAAAGTTTTGGCATTCTTTTTAGGAAGATAGACGTTTGGTTAATATTCAAAGTCTTATCTAAACATGAGACCTCATCACCTATAAACCTGTAAGCCTACAAGGAAAGTTGGCTATATATGTGCTTTGGACCAATTTTAAAAATTATTTAAACTGATCTCTTGTTTAAGAAGCGCCTTAATGTCTGCATTCTGAAAATTTTAGGGCACATTCAAAGAAGACATTTGAAAATTACACCAACTTTTGCACTACCTTCAAAAACTGATAATTTTTAAACGACTTTATGGTTAGTTACTTCGCGCTATAAGTGAAGGGTACAAATAGTGTCCTTTTTAATTAGTGATAATATGGAGGATCAAAATCTCCGATACCACAAAGTTCTCAGATGATGAGCTCTTTTGCTTAGCACGAATACTCCCTACAGTAAGTAGTCCGGGTCATGTACCAAGCTCTCGACAATTATTCCTCTGCAATTAAACAAAAGTTTATCTTTTTGCATAACAACCTTTTTCTTTTATTTGCTTATCCTTGTGTTCGTTTTTTATTGGGAATGCACAAGGGAGTAAACAACTGAAAACTAAGATACTACTAAACTTGCTACTGTTCTGGCCCCTTCGCTTTCTGATTACGTAATAGAAGGAACGAAATCATAAAAAGTTCCTTAACGTGTGCTCGTAAATGAAGTTAACCATTTTACAGCTACTTTTGAAGCGTTCGCATATGATAGAAAAGCATCTATGCATTTAAACGAAAGACTGTAAGCAATGTTTTATCAACTCACGTTTTTCGAAAGTAATTCATACCTGTCATCGTGCTCGCATCGGAAATGGGCTGATAAATTGGTTCCAAGTCAGATATTTTACGATACAAATTCCAGGTTACACACAACTGATAACAGCCACTATAAGGTGTTGAAAACAAAAAGTTTCAAAAACTATCAGAATGATGAACAAAGTAGGTAACGACTTAATGAAGACGGATCAACGTATGCAAGTTACTTCGGTAGTCATTAGATTTTCAAATAACCATTTGGCTACCATCACAATCATAACTTCAGAACTTGTCAATACAGCTAGGCTAATCTTTGCGTGTTAACCCGTGCGATAATGGGACCATGCTAGCAGTTTAGGCTTTGCGGATGCCCGCGTGGTACCAGATCGAGCCCCAACGGAGAACATTCCATGAGTACACCTCCAAGTATGATAATTTAATTTTCAGCTGCTACACCGTATCGTTTTAGAATTGTTTTTATAGCACGTCAAAGAGGATATTTTATCTCGTACTCGCATTCCCATTTTGTATAATGAAATCTTACCACTATAACAAAACACAGGAATATGTATTCAAAAGGTAAGTTACTAAATGCGGATCTTTTGAATAAAGAAAAATACATGATTGACGGCTACAATGGTTCCTCAGCTGAATCAATGATTTTGTAAGGTGCATTGTTACAAGAACTCCCTTCTGTTAGGCTTATTTTTGAGGTAAGCGTTAAGAGAGGATCTCGCCCCGGAAGCTTTCGGCCTATTGCATTTGGTGCCAATCATTTGTCCTGATTTTTAGGATTTAATTGTTTTGTACTACGAACATTGGGATCCACTTAACGCAGATATGGTCGTTGGGAAGATTTCCACTATACTACGTGTTATACTTTAAATCCGGCCAATTCCTCTAGCAGACGTTCATTATGCGCAATGAAATATTTGCAAAATAAACAGGCGTTAAGAGGTTTCTGAATCCTGGATTGATATGCACTCGTCGTTGAACTGAGGAAACAAAATTCACTGGAACTTAGTCACAGACTTTAAAAAAGTAGCCGATACAATGTAGGCTAACATTATTTTCTTGTGCTTCCGACCTTTCAGTTATTCCGAAAGCTAATAAACTCGACACAGCTAAGAGCGGAACCGAGTTGCTTCTCAGTATTACCTGAGTGAAACGGAGTGCTTCTTTTGATGCTAACTGCTAGTGGTCTTGATGGTGTCGGCTTTAAAAGTACAACTTTCATCGAGTTCTTGCCGTGCTTCGGCATACGGAGCAGCATCAAAGCATTTATGATTCTAGCTGGATGCCGCTCAACTGCGTAGTCCATTTAAAGCATTGACTGGCGTTTTATTGTCGTAGTAGCGGAGCCCCAAGTAGCATCCTCGAAAGTTTATGTATTGCCAAGCATTTCATGCGATGAGATTAATTTTCGAAAGAACACTCACAGCTTAGAATACGACTGAGGAAACTTTATAGCGGGTTAACTGAGTGTGCAGAGGTTGATAGGTGTGTATTCGCTTACTTACAGAAAATTTAAAGGAAAGGAACGCTTTATTTTGCATGCATATCCTTTAAATCATTTAATTACTTTTTGGGAAATAAGTAAAAAGCGATTCATATAAAATATTTACTCAAATGTAAAGGGACGCGGTTAGTACACTTTTGGTTGTTTCGCGTGCTTCCAGGTAAAATAATGTGAAATACGAATCGTGGCGAGTGTTGGAGTTCCAGGCGTGTGTAGATAGGAAAGCAGATGATTGACTGATCGCCAGAATTACTACTTTATCCGATTTTTTGGAATGGTGCGGGAGTTCACTGCCAGAGATTAAAGAGACTGCGCAACGCACAATAATTTTTGGCGATATGAATCAAATAAATATCAGTAACGCCAGTATAAAGGTGGCTGCGCTAACCTCTTCGGTTTGGCACAAAATTCATGCCTTGATGAATTACGGTATCATTAAATGTAAAATTTTAAACGTTCTATCACTAAAGACTTATTTAAAAAAAATGCTGTTTTGAAATTTTAAACTCCCTGACAGTAATCTTTTAACTAGCTTATTGCAAAAGATTTGGTAAAAATGATTTTCGCCAGCCCGTAATAAATCAATAGAACCGTTAAATGTTTGATTTTATATTGTACTGTGTCATCCATCCATTTTTATGGATCCATTATGTTAACAGTGTAGTATGCTTTCAAAATTGATAATTTTAAAGTAAAGCTCGGATAGGTTTTAGCTTTTAAGTTGGTAAGTTGAATAGCTTAGAGGTAGCTAATTTCGCTGTTAAATTTACGTATTAAAGGTTTTATTTCCACCTACTTAATATCTACCTAATGAAATCACGTGGGTATGCTTCTCATGATTTGCATGGTCGTAGAACAGAATTAGTTATTGTTAGTCCGTCGAGAAATTCCGACTCTAGAAACTCACGAGCAGCACACTAAAATCGAACCATCACAATGGCTACTGATGCTCCAGCGACTGTCGTAATAAAACCCAGATTATATATAAACTGATAAAATCGGCCAGTTTTTCCACATGCCTGTAAAGATCAGCACATCTGAACCCAAAGCTCCATAGCAAAACAGAAATGTCAGTTTTTGTTCTGCGTAACACCGAATAACAACTTTTTGTGACCAATATTTCTAAGCAGGTTGTCACTAAAAAAGGAAATTTCTGATAAGCAGCTGCTGCATTCTTATCGGCCTGCAAACTCCGTCTGTAGTTATTTAAGGTTCTTTGTCAGTGCTGACAACTGCTCACGTCGCAGCATCGGACGTCTTGTCTATTGATTTATAGGTCAACCGAACCCCTCGCAGGTGTGCCGTGCAGCGACAAAATATAGGTCAAACACACTTCTGGGCTTCAACTAGTGCTTATGCTCTTAAACATACTATATCGTACACATTGGCAGAGTTTAATGTAGGTATAAGGTCCGTCAACAGGGGACGACTGTTTATGAGGCAGGTGCCGGGTACCTTGGCTTCCATCAACACTCGTCCGGTCCCATTTCGTGCTCACAAAGTCAAATTAGCGAGCATCGTCTAGGGTGTGGGTAAAGACATGGGAGATTGAATTGGCTCTCCGAACAGCCCGCTTCTACGCGAGTATTCGTGGACTTAGTCGCCGTGCCGACTGGCCCGTACGAATAGAACAGTCACCGTACGGCATAGCATAAATTGCACCCGACTGTCCTCGGACATTCCGTCGGCCAGTCTTCGGTACGAATCCGATATGCATGATGGTTACAAGAAAGGATCCGTGCGGAACTCCGTGGCAATGCATTCATTTGCTTTTGCTACACTGTTTATGACCAGTAGAAATTATCACATCATTGGGGAC
>CACRXP010001178.1:101014-113744 GCA_902702965.1 Spirometra erinaceieuropaei | reverse complement strand
CCTTCCTTACAAAATGAAAGCGTCGCATTTGAATAGCTGTAACTGCCTTTAAATTCGGTTTTTATGTTGAATCCTAAATGTGCCCTTTAAATTCCAAATAAATGCCGACGGTGAAAAAGCAGGTCCGGAAAGCCGGTACCTGACCATGTGAATATGGGCTACTAGCCAAGTTTGGATGGTCTTTTAACGCGAGCCCGGTATCTCAGATTTCTGTGTGCTGTGTTAAAAGCGGCACCATTGGACTATGGTCCGTCCTCCTGTTACCGGCAACATGATCAATAAGTTGCCTGCTAAAACCCTTAACTAAACTTCGGGACACAAAGAGACGGACATTTCGCATGTGAACTAAAACTCTCACACTTAATTCAGTGTAAGATTGCAAACATCATATTGAATAAGAACGCCGTATTTGACATACAGACGGACGGTTCTAATCATAAAGGTGCCTTCGGACTCATACTAGAACCCTCGCAGGCAGTCGCACAGCGACTAGTTATACGTGCAGATAAGGTGTTGTTGACAAAGACAAGGGAGACGGGAACGGTCACTTCTGGCTTATAGGTCGTCATCAGCCAGTAACGCCCAACCTCAAATGTGGATCACTTGAGATTCGAACTCGGGATCTTTGGTCATGGAATTTGGCACTCTAACATTGAGCCACGGGCCCGTTTTCCTGTCGGTTGTGATCGGGAATATCAATTATGACAGATGGGCGCTCACCGATCAAGTTACAGGACATGCTAGTTCCGTTGTACCTGGGGGCTCATGCTAGAACCGTCGCAGGCAGTCGCACCATCTCATCTACGTCTACAACTAGTCTCTGTGCGACTGCCTGCGACGGCTCTAGTACGGAACGAGCAAGTTCCGTAATCTACCTGATCACTGAGCGTCCGCTGCCATAATTGATATTCCCGATCACAACAGACAGGACAATGGGCTCGTGGCTCAATGATAGAATGCCAAACTCTATGACCAAAGATCCCGGGTTCAAATCTCAGGTGATGCACACTTAAGTTCACGAAATGCGGTTTGGAAAAGATTGCGCAGGGTGTTATAAGCTGACACTTAACAGATAGAATGGCATTCCCGGCAAGGATAAGGGAGACTGGAATGACCATTTCTGATCTATTAGCCGTCGTCAGCCAGTCATACCTAGCCCCGAAGTGTGGCACACCCGAAGCTCGAACTCGCGACCTGTTTGTTAGAAGTCCACGCCTCTTACCACTGAGCCACGAGCCAGTTGCCCTGTCGGTTGTCGGTTTGTCGGAAATATCATTCTGTCTATATCATGCGCTGCTGTGCGGCTGCTGGTTGGGCTCGAGAGAGAGAGAGTCCATAAGGCACAACGGAACGAGTGAGTTCCGCAAGAACGATCGACGAGCGCTCCCTACCATCGTATATTCCCGATCGAAAACCGACAGGGCAACGGGCTCGTGGCTCAGTGGTTAGAGGCGTGGATTTCTAACAAACAGGTCGTGAGTTCCAGCCTCGGGTGTGCCACACTTCGGGGTTGGGTATGACTGGTTGACGACGGCTAATAAGCCAGAAATGGCCATTCCAGTCTCCCTTGTTTTTGTCGGTAATATCACTCTATATATATACAGTAATTGCTTTATCTCATGAAATCTGATAACGAGAACTGATAAGAGAATTTTGGACGCCTTACACGTGGCGCATTTTATTCGCCCACCCATATCCTTCAATGTCATGGGCTTTTTGTTCAGAAATTGTGTTTGCGCAATTATTTTAAGTGAAATATCAGTAATCTTTAGCGAAAATAGACTTTGGAATATATTCGCGCAATTTTCCGCGCTAATACATGTCCTAGATTCCAGTTACGCATCTGAGCGACTTTTTTTATTGAAAGAATAGTTATTTACCCAAGTGAGTTTTAATAAACACATTTAGCTGGATTATAAATTTTATTTAATTTATGTTGTTGAACATAGTTATCAAGCTCCTTACAGAATGGTTATTTTAAGAAAACCGGGGGGTTTATCAGTTCCTTTATGTCAAATTAGCAGATGTGTGCGAATTGGTGCCCTTAAGTGCAAAAATAACGCAGATATAGATTTCTTCGTTTAAGTGGGCTGAAATATTTTGCCTTTTGGAAAATTCTACCTGATGTCACATAGATGACCACCACGGAATTGTCATTTCCAGCTTTAAACATATTACACACTACTTTTCTAGTATTTTAGCTTCTGTGCATACTTTTTTCAGAAATAGAACGAGCAAAATACTTTTATTTTCATCAAAATATGTGTACTTGTATAGGCGCTCTGCCGTGTATTCATAATCGAAGAACAAAGTCTAAAAGCGCGCAAAAAGTGTGGAAATGGTCTCAATGTATAGAAAAAGACATGTTCTTGCGTTCACTTTAAAAAAATATTAGTATTGCTTAGGAACGTGAAAGAAATCGTCAAAGTGTAAATTTTTGTACCTGGTCTCGCCGTGAAAAAACGTCGAATACACGGAGATCGGTCGACGGAGTGCAGATAACTTAATAAGGAAAGTTTTCGTTTTAGTTGAAGACATATTTATTGCTGACGTTCGATGTGGACAGCCATTTTTCACGAAAATGAAGTTTGATGTTTGAATGGGTCTTCAAATGTGACCCAAACGACCATCTGCGTGAAACGTAGAGCATGAACACTCACTGATTCGGTAAATGCCTTCTAGAACAATCTTATTTTAAAGGCAATTCAGAATCCGTCTTTATGGACGATCAGGTAAAAACACTGAAAATCATGAAGTATTCGGCAATATTTCGAGTCCGTTCTAAAATTCGGCTTAATCCAAAACGAAAAAAGAGTGCAAATAATTTATTGAGAGAAAATCCCTCTCTGTTTACGATCATGCTTGTGTGGAATTTACACCCAGAATGCAGGCAGCTGACAAATTGTCATATATGATGTCACACTACTAAATAAACGATATTCAGATGTAAACTTCACTAAAACGCTGGTATTATACGTGATTTTATGTCTACTTTCATATTTATCGCGTGCTTTTTATGAAAATACATTCTACACATCTATTCTTTACATCTATAAACGAACTTTACTTAATTAGAGCCCTTTCTGACGTTTTCGGGACATTGCGCTTTTCAAAATAAGTCGACATTTCTAAACAACGCAATACTGCCTATAATATTTTTATGTTTTTAATTCTTTTAAAATTGAACTTTTAAATGTCGAGACATTTCATGAGTTAGGTCACGCTCTGTATATATGTGTATGTATTCCTATATGTGTATATATAACGTACTTTATCAATCTAAATGTTAAGAGACATTTTGGATGTATTTTGTCTTCAAAAGGTCAATAACGTGTGTTTGCAATATCAGTTGTCATATAGAATAGTCCAAAAATATTTCCGTTACTTCGGGACGTCGGATTAAAATGAGTCTTTACCTAGCCGGCAGCAAAAAAACTTTACTCTGTGAATAATGGTCATTTAATTGGCATGCACTTTTTCGCCAATATTTGACGCCGTGAGAAATTATGAAATATATTTTGCGAAAAAAAATGTACAAAAATGGCATTTGTTGTGCTCATTTGGTTGCGAATTACGTTTTTCAAATTGTATACTTAAATGAATAGTCCTGTTAGGTCTCAAGTGTTTTCTAAATTGTGAAATGTTTAAGACAGCAAATTGCCCATTTACACAGTGTCGAATCAGCACTTTTGTTTATGTGTTTATCAAGGGGATAATAGAGTCTCTGTCTATTACAATATTTTACGAGCCCTTTATGACACTCTCTTGGATGTATTTACAAATGCACACTTTTCCTAATAGGAAAAGCCCGCGTGTAAGTGTATCGATAAGTCGCGTTTAATATTATTCAGAAATTGAAAAACATTTCGGGCTGACTGACCTTTTTACAAGTACGCAATATGGACAGGACGTCATATTCTATCAAACGAGAACAATAAATAATGCTTATATATATATGTTTTCTATAAAACATATATTAATTTGTAAGGACATCGAAAACGAATAAGTAAATGCATGCTTATTAGGTATTCACTTTTAATAGAGTGTATTTTGTGTATGTTGCCGGAAAGAAACTCATCGGAATGCGATACCCTGACAAAAACGAAGTATTTTTGGTTTATGTGTGACAATGTCCGATATTATGACCCTACGTTAGAAGCCCTATCAAAACGAAAGAAAATTTCAGACTTTATGCAATAGTGCATGTGCTCTATATGTGGGGAGAAAACTGCCGAAAAAACAAGGAAGATCCAAGTGACCGTCTCTGGTTTATTAACCATCATCGGCCATTCATGCTCGGCCTGAAGGTTGCAAGCCCTATAGTCTGGTTTCGTGTTCGTTTTCTAAGCCACGGGTTTCTTGTCCTGTCAGTTGTCATCGGGTATATTAACTATAATAGAGGGCTCTCGCCGATCGTTTTACAGAACCTACGTATTCCTTTGCAATTGAGGGCTCGATCTAGAGCCCTGTTAGCAGCTGCAAAACAATTAGTAATATCTACACAAACGATGAGCATCCCCAAACCAAAAATAATACGCCGATTGAAACCGACAGGACAACGAGCTCAGGGCTCAATAGTCAGAGCTTCAGACTTCTAACAAACAGAACGCAGGCCCGAGTCTCGAGGGCTGCAAACCTGACGCTGGCTGATGGCGACCTTTAAGTCAGAAATGGCCAGTTCAGTCTCCGTTGTCTTTGTTGACAGTTCTACACTGCATATACTATTAGTTGCTGTGCAATTGTCCGCAGAGGCCTAAGCCGAGTCCCCCCGCACAAGTGAACGACTATGTCGGTGACTGCCCTCTGCCACAATATGTGCGAATAGTTAAGGCGCGCTATTGGTCGCGCTTTGGAACAAACTCGTGTTGGTGTGCCTTAGGGGTCCATCTAGAGCCCTGAATGCAGGGGAGACTGGGTGATCATTTATGGCTTACTTGCCCTTATCAACCAGAGTTATCCCGTGCCAGTATTTGTAGCATCTAGGACTCGGTTTCCTATATCCCTCTGCGTGGGTCAAAATATGTCTTATTTGACGGATTGTAAGAAGCTTGAGAATTCCCACGTTCTTTCGTTTTGCAAATTCTCACGTCAACTTTCTCAGTGACGACTGTATGGAGATAAGTCGTCTGCATCCTATGAAGACGCTGTTCGAACAGTCGGATTTGCAACAGCTTATGCAGATGAGTTTTCCACTGGCGGGGCCTATCGATTGATGCGGGCTGCGGCATTGGCTAAAAGACTTGTTTGGCCGGCAGCCAAGCAACCGTTAAAAGCGCGGAGCACACTCCATCGCTCGCCTTTCTTGCCTACTTTACGCCATTCGCCGGGGCAGGAGCAATTCCACCCCTCGCGGAGGGTTATGTACGTCCTCTCTGTCCCTCACTCTTTCACTCTGTTAACGGTCACCTACTCAACGGGATTCTTAGGGGGTGGATAGCGTTAGAGGGTATTGTGGTTGGACGACACATTGCAGAAGGCAAGCGATTTCGCAGTGAAGCGCGTTTAGCCTGATTCGTAGGAGTAATGCAACTATATCAATGATGTTATCTGATTTCCTGAACACATTAACAGATTTTAGATAAGTTGGGTTTGTCGACTGTCCAACACTATATGACCACTGAGTTTTTTTCAATTTTTTTGCGTGGCAGACATTTTGCATTTGAAAGGGTTTAGTTGACGCCTCGTTCAAATACGAGGTTTAACTCGCTGGCCGTCGATTGCGACCCATGTGTTGCAGGTGCCTGTCGCTGCAAACGATGTTCTGTGACTAGTTTCTCATCACAAAACTTTCAATTTGCACATATAATATGTTGGGTCAAATATTATGTTGCACTTGAATAAGAACTAGATTTTTATGCAAAACATTTATTAAACAAATCCATACCTTACTTATGACGAAAAGTAAATTTTCCGAAAAAAATACATCCATCATTCACAACAATGTTCTTCCACCGATCTGCAAGCATCTGGATATAATTCATATTGACCCAAATGTGAAAAACTGGGCACCTCGGTGGGATTCGAACCCACGCATTAAGGAGAAGGCTTTTAGTACAGCCAACGCTCTAACCACTTGAGCTACGAGTCCCCGCCGGACGACTCGAGTTTAATCACATTTGGGCCGAGTTTACTCGAAGTCTGGATAGAGTTATGGTCCCGTTACTTGGGCGCTTACTTGAATACTTCTTCCCATGACTGTTCATCATTCTCAAATGACTCAGATCAACGACCTTGCAAGAAGTGCTGCATTTATCAGAAGAGGCCATAGTCAGGTCGTGCGGCATAGGGGCTGTAGGTCGGATGTGGAAGAATCTTGATCCAATTTAATCTTTCGAATTTGTTCTGCGTCTTTTTGCAGTGTGGGATTTAACACTGTTCTGGTGAAACAGGGTCCAGTTTAGGTTAATCAATATGGGACACTTTTTAAGTTTTTTCTGACCGCCCAGATGGTAGCAGTAGAGATCGAAGTTGATAGCATGTCCATTCTGAGCAGGTTCGAAGCAAAGTGCACCTTCGGAATTCCACCAGACAGATCATCATTTTCTAGCCGGACTAATCTTGACCTGGGACTTATGGAGGAACCTGATCCTTAAGACCCGTTTCTTTTGTCGGTTGCGATAAACAGAGAAAACACATTTCTTATTGGACGTCACAGTGCGCTTCAGAAGTCGGCCGTTGATAGGGTTTTGCAAGAAATGGCGGCAAATTTCAGCGCTTCTATTGACTTGTCCTTCGGTCCGCTGACATAGGTCTTGATGGGGCTTCTTATGGAGTAAATCACGCCGATGCGATTGTCCCAAGACCGTTTTATGATCGAATTCAAGTGCTGTTCCAAAATCATGGCCGCTCGATGACCGATTTTGCCCAAGAGTGGAAGGTAATTCGGTATTTTCAAATTTTCCTGGTCGGCCGGAACGAGACTGGTCTTCAAAATCGATGCCACCCCAGTTAAAACACTCGTATCAACGAAAAGCTGTTGCTTCATGGACGTCCCCCTCGTCTTCAGAACCGCAGATCTCCATTGCACTTTCCCTAGTCGAAAGTCCTCGTTTCCAGAAGAAGCTAATGAGGATTCAAAACTCAATTTCATTCAAAGACATCTTAAACGTAGAAATAAAACCGAGACGAGAAAGCTTTTTAAAAGATTATAAAAAGCCTCAAAAAGTGCATATATGTATGGAACATCAGAGGAACGTGTAAATGTAGGTCAAAACGTCGAAAACGCAAAAATAACGTCCATACACAAGTACTGTACAAGTACCGTGCTGATTTTGTAGCCACAAAATGCGTCACAGTGGCGACAAACGGCAAAATCAAAGAAAGCATTCATCTATTAATCTATAGCAGAATTAATCCTCGCTTAGGTGTCTATTTACATATAATACCAAGAGTACAGTTTAACCCTGAAAAACACTTACGATATGGAGGGCCGAAGCACGCTTGACCGTTAGCATGTTTTGCACTCACCATTCAAGGCATCCGCTTTTTCAATAGTTTTATCCTGTAGTAGAAAAGAGCTAATGAAAATATTTATAGTAAAAAATTCAAAATGATACTGACAGATGGAAAGCAGTGTCGGTGAGGATCTAGCTGGTGCTGATGGCGATGGTGGTGGCGGCGACGATGGTGGTGGTAGTGGTTGTGTTGGGGGTGGCTCAGGAGGAAGAGGGAAAGCATAATGAATGGCAGAAAGAACTATTACATTGAGGTTTTATTTTTGATGAGTTAGCTCTGTCCCCTGCTTTTGCGTGCCAATGTTCAAAGATATCAAATAAGTCAAAAACTAGTCGAATTTATTCTCAAATGGCCTCACTCATGTTTGATTTTATTTGAAGATATCTTATGTGAATATGGTTACATTTCGCCTTTCTTGCACGACGAGTGTAGGCCCACTGCCCAACGGCCTCACTTGTTTCAATTTACTGACTGTTTTGCAGCTGCTTCCGGTAATTATCTGTGCCCTAGCAGAGTCAAAGGGGACATACATACGCCACACGACAACCAATTCAGATGTTTTCTTACTGTGCCCCATTGGAGCCCTAGGGGACAATTTACGACTCTGTTGATCCTTTTTACTGGAGAAACAATTGTCACATTAGGAGTCCTGACTTGTTGCCCATTAACCGGTTGTTTACTCTATTTAACTGGGCGGCGAATTATAAAGGCAAAACTGAAAAGAACAGGCTCATAAGCAACCTCGATGGGGGTGTCACGTGTCCTTTTAAATTTCACTTATCACCGCAGGCGCTTGATGACATACAGAACAGAGTAACCTTGTAGGTGTACTTTTCATGTGTACAAAAATTATCTGAGACTCCCGCAAGAGGTTCCGCGGAGCTAGAACGTGTGCCTTTACATTGTACAAACGGAGTTGCGGTCTTAGAGTTTGCATTAGTACAGGAAGCAGACAAAAACGCGCACTTTCACTTAGAAACTGCTGTGTGTGAGAGAGTGTTTTTCCTTGTGTCTTCAGCATCAACCGTCTTAGACCAAGAAGGAACGCAAGCATTTTGCTATAAGGCACGGCTGTGGGCAGAGGCTGATTTAAGTCGATTGATGCATTGAGAAGTGCATTGCGCTCGAGAACGGGGATGAGGAGCCCAGTCGACTCAGATTGGACGCTAAAACTTGTTCACGGATCTAAGCGACAGTAGATGAGGCGGATCCTGAGCGGCGAATGTTCACAAAATACTTATTTTTAAGCACAATCTTCTTCCAAACTCTGGGATGATTTTAATCCCTACGAACGCTGACGAACGACCTAGAGTGAGTGACCGATCTCATGAAACGTTGGCTGAAATTCTGGAATGCGTTTTCGATTGGGAAGGATTACTTGGTAGCGGATATTATATTGATTATACTGCGGCATGATCTTATAAAACTTTAAACTTGGCAGAATGTCAGCTTTTTTATACTCTTCTGTTTAATCTTCTGTTGAAACTGTACTCGGTAAAAATGATTGCTTATGTAGCATGCATTTTTCCTGTTAATTTTTAATTGTCTTGCAAATTCAGCTACATCTTATAGAAACGTTAAACAAAAATATGTTTTCTTTCATGCACTTACTAGATACTCACGTCTTTTTAAATTTTATACCCAAGGAAGGAGTATAATTAGGTTTAAGAAAGTTTCCTAATTGCCGGATAATTTGGAGCCTGATCATTCGTTGCATTAGCACTTAGTGATTTCAGTCTACAAGGTGCATGCGCTCCGCGTAAAGGAAATCGCGTATTTTTCTATACCAGTAAAACGATATTATACAGGGTCCATAAAATTTTGCAATGGATGCGGACAGTGTTGGGCATTTCATGAGAAGCTGTGGTAAACAGCCAGGTACGATGCTGTGTGGATGGACATTGCGCGGTCTTGAAAAATCTCATTAAAAAACTTTTTAAAACCGAATTATGTTCCTCCTACGAGTATAAAATTAGAAGAAGATGTAATAGTTAACCGAATGAGCAAACGAATGGATATTTTTATGCATGTTTTCCATAAAATATTATTGGACTTCTAGGAGCATCGAAAATCAATGAGAAACATTCATGCTAATTAAGTAGTCCTGTTTTACATAGTGTTCTTTTGCATGCAGTCAAAAGGAAGTTCATTCGAAAGCCGGCATCCTGAGGTAACTGAAATATTATACAAATTTTTTGCAGGCTGACTAGATTTACAACCGTACTTAGTTAATCTTTTCGAAACGAAAACATATTTCGGAATTTCGGTTGACATTTCATGAGTTAGCCCACCTCCTGTAAGTCCGCGGGGCTGTTAGAAACAGAGTAAGTCTGGCCACTTCAAAAAGCCGTGCTTACTATGCAATTTCAGGCTGCAAAATGAACCCCACACGCTCGAATTTGGTATTGTGACCGGGGTAGCGGGTCTGGAGGCGTCGCCTTTCAGTGACGGTGGCGGTGGGGGAGTAGTGGTCGACCGGCGGGAAAGCAACCGGCATCGTCGTAGTCCAGTAGGCTGGACTTGGGTGTAGCTACCAATATGTGTGCGTAAACGTTCGCAGAGGTCGCGCAGGCGGTTGACACTGCGCGAATGCCTCAGAAATGCCTCAGTGACTTCAGTGAGGCATGATTCGAGGTTATACCCCCTCTTTCAGGTAACAGTCCTCCTTTTAACAGTCTTAAAAACGTTTGTGACTATTCAAAAGGCAATTTTGGCAAACAGACGTCTGCTCTCGATAAATTCTCTTCAGGCATGTACATTTATATGGCAACTAAACTAACAATTTAAACGATACAGCCAAGAAGCTCATTATGCCGTGGCTCGGGTTTATGGAGGCAGGGGAGAGGGAGAGAGTGAAACACCACAATTCCAGTCAGGACCAGGGCGAAGGCGGGTCCCCGCGAAGGTAATTACATGTGGGTGGTTGGCTTGGTGACTTTGAACCATGGCAACTGTGGGACCTGTATGACGTTCTTCTGTGCGCATAGGGCTGGACGCGTAGCCTGATTGCATCCGGCTCTGCCATTGTCAACATGAGCTGCCCAAGTAGTTCTGGATAGCTTGATGGGACCTTATAAATCATTCTAAAGGTCTCTCTGACGTCTACACGGTGGTCTGTGTCTAACATGTGCGCGAGGATCGAGCTGTTAATGTTCTGTATTTGACACTTTCCTAACTATGTTGGGAGATGTTCTTTTATTCTTTTGGATAAACGCCGGCTCGTGCGACCAATATATTCTGCACCACAGGAACAGGTGAAGGAATAAATACACATAAAGGTGGTCTGAGCTGGTAGTTTAGCATTGCCCTCTCCGTATAGGATAGGGCTGATGGAGAGCAGTACACAGGTGGCAGCTGCTGAAAAGGTCTGTGATACAGCTTCAGTTAGGCGTCTTCTTAAAAATTCACTTGGTGCATTCCCTTGAAATGAGACCCTGATGAAGAGCCTTTTCTTAAATGCCGTCAGTATCGGGGGATTTTGTGATATTCCGGCCTTGTTCTTAGTAGTGAATCGATCAAGATACCCGTTTTGGCGAAAAGGACTTTCGATGATCATAAGTTCTTTCTCGACGTTATCAGCTGAGCAGATTTTTCTCACTCTTTCTGTCAAACAGCGGACTAAATTAGGTTTAACGTTTAGCGGTACGAAACACCCAAAATGAGTATATTGACCGGACCACGTTTTCTTACAATAGGCGCTACGTCGAATGCTGCTGTCAGGTCTTATGCTCAAAAGCACATCCAGAAAGAGAAGTAAACCGGACTGTTCTTCTTCCATAATGAATTTTATTGATGGGTGCGCCTGATTTATGTCATCCAGTGGGATTGAAATGTCGCGTTGTTTCGGTACAATTGCGAATGTATCATCCACGTACCGTTCACAGTATCATTAACCGTTGATCTGGTGACGAATATATTCCCACGAATATTTTCGCAAAAGCGGGCCAAGGAGCGAGCCCATGGCTGCGCCGTCCATCTGTCTACATACATTGTTGTCAAGTAGGAGCTGCACGTTCAAGGCACACCTCAATAACAATTCCTTGAGGGTATTCATTGGCATTCCTATATCCTGTTGATTGTTGACAATGAAACCACAAAGGTAGTCGACCATCTCCGTTACCGGTACGTTCGTAAAAAGGGATGAGACATCCAACGAAAACATGAGCATTTCGTTCAGATCGAAGTCTTTCACGCCGTTAATGAATTCAAAGGTATCTCGATAGCTATGTGGCGCTAGTTGATACTGCAGAGACTTAAGTTTCTCCGCCAGCCATTTCGCTATTGCATGATACGGCGATTTACTCATATATTACTATGTTTGATGACTTTTACAGTCGGTCAGGAGAAATAAGAAGAGGAAGAGGAAGAGGATAAAGTGGAGGTTCAGGAAGAAACAAAAGAAAGGCGAAAGAGGAGCCTTCAAAAATGGCGTTTTTTCCCAGCCTCCGTTCCTGATTGGGGTTCTTGAAACTCCCGGCCGTTTTAAGTCCAGCCATGGCGAATCTCTAAAACATTCGCAAGGCAGTAATAACGCCGAGTCACACAAGGCATGACCCCACACAGAGACCACACAGGAACGTTAAAAGTGCGCAGTGCTGCTTCCCCCTGAAAATAAACAACATGTCTGTGTGAATAGTGGAAAAAATAATTTAAATGCGGAAACGTTGATCTGAATTACATTAATTTAGGTTGCTGCTCTTTTTGATTTATCTCACGTTTGATGCCGCATCAAATGTTCGAGGTTTTTAAAGTTATTCTCACTCGAAGGTTGATAACTAACCGACAAGTGTGCGCGAATTTGCCAGAAAACTCCCAAAACATTTTTGGCCTTGTTTAGTCGCAGTCATCAGCCACTAGGATTAGTAAATCTCACACCCCTTGTTAACCAGTTTTAAGGAGATCACTGCCAGATTAAAATCCTGACTTCGTTTTAGCATGAGTTTATGTGAAAGTTGATGCGCTCCTGAGGTCCGCCACCTCCATGTATTTAGATCCCCCAGTGCCTTTATATTGGCGAAGTTGGTGAACACCGGTGCGGTGTAACTGACCAACATTATTGTTGACGTTTCGGAAAGTCACAGTGGGTGACCGAACTCATAAAAGTTTAGCCAAAATTCTGAAATGCGTTTTCGATAAGGAAGGATTACTTAGTCGTGGTTGTAATACTGATTATTTTGCGGCATAATCTTATAACATTTCGGACGTGGCAGGATGTCACCTTTTGAATAAACTGCTTTTGAATCTCCTGTAGTAACTGTACATGGTAAAAAATGAC
>CACRXP010001178.1:45147-81067 GCA_902702965.1 Spirometra erinaceieuropaei | reverse complement strand
GTCCCCAATGATGTGATAATTTCTACTGGTCATAAACAGTGTAGCAAAAGCAAATGAATGCATTGCCACGGAGTTCCGCACGGATCCTTTCTTGTAACCATCATGCATATCGGATTCGTACCGAAGACTGGCCGACGGAATGGCCGAGGACAGTCGGGTGCAATTTATGCTATGCCGTACGGCGACTGTTCTATTCGTACGGGCCAGTCGGCACGGCGACTAAGTCCACGAATACTCGAGTAGAAGCGGGCTGTTCGGAGAGACAATTCAATCTCCCATGTCTTTACCCACACCCTAGAGGATGCTCGCTAATTTGACTTTGTGAGCACGAAATGGGACCGGACTAGTGTTGATAGAAGCCAAGGTACCCGGCACCTGCCTCATAAACAGTCGTCCCATGTTGACGGACCTTATACCTACATTAAACTCTGCCAATGTGTACGATATAGTATGCTTAAGAGCACAAGCACTAGTTAAAGCCCAGAAGTGTGTTTCACCTATATTTTGCCGCTGCACGGCACAGCTGCGAGGGGTTCGGTTGACCTATAAATCAATAGACAAGACGTCCGATGCTACGACGTGAGCAGTTGTCAGCACTGACAAAGAACCTTAAATAACTACATACGGAGTTTGCAGGCCGATAAGAATGCAGCAGCTGCTCATCAGAAATTTCCTTTTTTAGTCACATTCTGCTTAGAAATATTGGTCACATAAAGTTGTTATTCGGTGTTAGGCAGAACGAAAACTGACGTTTCTATTTTGTTATGGAGCTTTGGGTTCAGATGTGCTGATCTTTAGAGGCATGTGGAAAAACTGGCCGATTTTATAATCTGTATAATCTGGGTTTTATTACGACAGTCGCTGGAGCATCAGTAGCCATTGTGATGGTTCGATTTTATTGTGCTGCTCGTGAGCTTCTAGAGTCGGCGTTTCTGGATGGACTAACAATAAAAAGTTCTGTTCTACGACCATGCTAATCATGAGAGGCATACCCACGTGATTTCATTAGGTAGATATTACGTAGGTGGAAATAAAACCCTTAATATGTAAATTTAACAGCGAAATTAGCTACCTCTAAGCTATTCAACTTACCAACTTAAAAGCTAAAACCTTTCCGAGCTTTACTTTTAAATTATCAATTTTGAAAGCATACTACACTGTTAACATACTGCATCCATAAAAATGGACGGATGACACAGTACAATATAAAATCAAACATTTGGCGGTTCTATTGATTTATTACGGGCTGGCGAAAATCATTTTTAACAAAGCTTTTGCAATAAGCTAGTTAAAAGGTTACTGTCAGGGAGTTTAAAATTTCAAAACAGCATTTTTTTGAAATAAGTCTTTAGTGATAGAACGTTTAAAATTTTACATTGAATGATACCGTAATCCATCGATGCATGAATTTTGTGCCGAACCTTTACACAGCCACCTTTACACTGGCGTCACTGATATTTATTTGTTTCATATCGCCAAAAATTATTGTGCGTAGTGCGATCTCTTTTATCTCTGGCAGTGAACTCCCGCACCATTCCAAAAACTCGGATAAAGTAGTAATTCTGACGATCAGTCAATCATCTGCTTTCCTATTTACACCCGCCTGGAACTACAACACTCGCCACCATTCGTATTTCAAATTATTTCACCTGGAAGCACGCGAAACAACCAAAAGTGTACTAACCGCGTCCCTTTACATTTGAGTAAATATTGTATATGAACCGCTTTTTACTTATTTCCCAAAAAGTAATTAAATGATTTAAGGGATATGCATGCAAAATAAAGCGTCCCTTTTCTTTAAATTCTCTGTAAATAAGCGAATGCACACCTATCAACCTCTGCACACTCAGTTAACCCGCTATAAAGTTTCCTCAGTCGTATTCTAAGCTGTGAGTGTTCTTTCGAAAATTAATCTCATCGCCTGAAATGCTTGGCAATACATAAAGTTTCGAGTATGTTACTTGGGGCTCCGCTACTACGACAATAAAACACCAGTCAATGCTTTAAATGGACTACGCAGTTGAGCGGCATCCAGCTAGAATCATAAATGCTTTGATGCTGCTCCGTATGCCGAAGCACGGCAAGAACTCGATGAAAGTTGTACTTTTAAAGCCGACACCATCAAGATCACTAGCAGTTAGCATCAAAAGCAGCACTACGTTTCACTCAGGTAATACTGAGAAGCAACTCGGTTCCGCTCTTAGCTGTGTCGAGTTTGTTAGCTTTCGGAATAACTGAAAGGTCGGGAGCACAAGAAAATAATGTTAGCCGACATTGTATCGGCTACTTTTTTAAAGTCTGTGACTAAGTTCCAGTGACTTTTGTTTCCTCAGTTCTACGACGAGTGCATATCAATCCAGGATTCAGAAACCTCGTAACGCCTGTTTATTTTGCAAATATTTCATTGCGCATAATGAACGCCTGCTAGAGGAATTGGCCGGATTTAAAGTATTAAACGTAGTATAGTGAAAATCTTCTCAACGACCATATCTGCGTTAAGTGGATCCCAACGTACGTATTACAAAAACAATTAAATCCTAAAAATCAGGACAAATGATTGGCACCAAATGCAATAGGCCGAAAGCTTCCGGGGCAAGATCCTCTCTTAACGCTAACCTAAAAAATAAACCAAACAGAAGGAGTTCTTGTAACAATGCACCTTAGAAAATCATTGATTCAGCTGAGGAAACATTTTAGCCGTTAATCGTGTATTTTTATTTATTTAAAAGATCTACATTTAGTAACTTACCTTTTGAATACATATTCCTGTGTTTTGTTATAGTGGTTAGATTTCATGTTACAAAATGGGAATGCGAGTACGAGATAAAATATGCTCTTTGACGTGCTATAAAAACAATTCTAAAACGATACGGTGTAACTGCTTAAAATTAAATTATCATACTTGGAGGTGTACTCATGGAATTTTCTCCGTTGGGGCTCGATCTGGTATCTCGCGGTCATCCGCAAAGCCTAAACTGCTAGCATGGTCCTATTATCGCACGGGTTAACACGCAAAGATTAGCCTAGCTGTACTGACAAGTTCTGAAGTTATGATTGTGATGGTAGCCAAAGGGTTATTTGAAAATCTAATGACTACCGAAGTAACTTGCATACGTTGATCCGTCTTCATTAATTCGTTACCTACTTTCCTCATCATGTTTGATAGTTTTTGTAACTTTCTGTTTGCAACACCTTATAGCGGCTGTTATCAGTTGTGTGTAGTCTGGAATTGGTATCGTAAAATATATGACTTGGAACCAATTTATCAGCCCATTTTCGATGCGAGCACGATGACATGTATGAATTACTTTCGAAAAACGTGAGTTGATAAAACATTGCTTACAGTCTTTCGTTTAAATGCATAGATGCTTTTCTGCGAACGCTTCAAAAGTAGCTGTAAAATGGTTAACTTCATTTACGAGCACACGTTAAGGAACTTTTTATGATTTCGTTCCTTCTAATACGTAATCAGAAAGCGAAGGGGCCAGAACAGTAGCAAGTTTAGTAGTATCTTAGTTTTCATTTGTTTACTCTCTTGTGCATTCCCAATAAAAAACGAACACAAGGGTAGGCAAATAAAAGAAAAAGGTTGTTATGCAAAAAGATAAACTTTTGTTTGTTTGCAGAGGAATAATTGTCGAGAGCGTGGTACATGACCCGGACTACTTACTCTAGGGAGCATTCGTGCTAAGCAAAAGAGCTCATCATCTGAGAACTTTGTGTTATCGGAGATTTTGATCCTCCATATTATCAATAATTAAAAAAGGACACCATTTTTACCATTCATTTATAGTGCGAAGTAAGTAAACATACAGTCGTTTAAAAATTGTCAATTTTTTAAGGTAGTGCAGAAGTCGGTCAAATTTTCAAATGTCTTCGTTGAATGTGCCTTAAAATTTTCGATATGCAGCCATTAAGGCGCTCCTTAAACAAGAAATCAGTTTAAATAATTTTTAAAATTGGTCCAAAGCACATATATAGCCAACTTTCCTTGTAGGCACACAGGTTTATAGGTGATGAGGTCTCATGTTTAGATAAGACTTTGAATATTAATTAAACGGCTATCTTCCTAAACAGAATGCAAAAACTGTCAATACTTCGGTAAGTGCTGCTAAGACCTGTCTTACTTGGGACACTTTACAAAACACATGACACTGTACCTAATTCTATGACCTCCTGTAGACAGTATTAAGCAAACTCCGCGTTGCTTTAGACAACTACATCTCAAACAATGCAAAAACTGAAAAATACAGCCGATTACTATCCAATCCTTTTTTGTAATTTACACTCAGACTGCGGGTGTTTGGATAACCATCATACTTGGCCTTGCTTATTTCTTGAAGGATATTTTTGTTTGGCAAGACCCATTTGAGCTTGCAAAAAGTAAGTATACTCAATGACACGATTTCAAAGGTTTCGGAATTCCCGCTTTTCCAGAAAAAATTGATAGTTCTCGACAATTTAGTGTATTATTTGCATTTTTACCGTAATTGCGGTTGTTCGTTGTTAATTGAGCGTTTTTTGGTGGACATTTTTGAACGTGTTTCCGCGTATTTAGAGAAGCTTCGTGAATGTAGGCCCCCTGCAAGTTTTAGACTGCATACTGTTTTTAGTTTTATCTTTATGCGTGCGTTCTAATCTGTACCTGAAAATACCGCTCTGTCGTTGAAAACCCGTACAGCGAGTGACCGATCTTATTAAATGTTGGCCGAAATTCTGAAATGCGTTTTCAACTGGGAACGATTACTTAATTCGCGTTGCAATATTACTTATCATGAGATGTAATCCTATAATAATTCGAACATATCAGGATGTCGGCTTTTAAAATTACTTGTACTTGACCTACTGCAAAAACCAAGTTTGGTAAAAAAAGACTACTCAAGAAGATGTATTTTTGACGCTGATTTTTAATGGTCTTATAAATTCAAATATATTTTATAGAAAACATTATAAAATTATGCTTTGTTTTACTCGTTTGGTGGACAACCACACAATCTTTACATTTCATATCCCAGAAAATTTTGTCTTTTGGTCTTAAAAAGTTTCAAATTATGAGATTTTTGAGATCGTGCGACGTCCAGTCATACAAAAGCGACATGTCCGTTTACCAATGCTCCTCAAAGAAATATATGTCATAGCCCGCATCTATCGCAAAATTGTATGAACTTCATATAGTGTATTCTTTATGGCATAGATGAATATATTCTTTTCCTTAGGCCAAAAGCATGAGCCTAGAAGAGTGAAATCTCTAAATGCTAGTGAAACGGCTGATCAGGCTCAAAATTATTTGGGGATTATAAAACATTTTCGAAACAGAAGTATAACACTTATTGGAGCATAAATTATGAAGCAAATGTGATATTCTACCAAAAAAATAAAAAGCATAATTTTTGAACGTTTTCTATAAAGTATATTTAAATTTTTGAGCCCATTAAAAATTAAGGAAGGAAATGCATGCTAATCAGGTAGTCGTTTTTAACCGAGTGTGGTTTCTGCAGGAGGTCAACAATAAAAAATTTTAAGAGCCGACAACCTGGCGAGTCCGAAATAATGTAGGCTTATGTCGCGCGACAATCAGTATTACAACCCAACTTAAGTAGTCCTTCCTAATGAAAAGGGGCTTTAACAATTTCGGCCAACATTTCGTGAGATCGGACACGTACTGTATGCTTTGTCCGTGCTTACTACTAATTCGGAAAACTTTCTATGGTTTAATCACTTTTAATATCCATAATAACAAACACGAAAATCTGGATTCTGGAGTGATCTGTTGGACAACATGGTTTGGTATACTTTCTGGACTTAAAAAGAGAGGTAACTGAGATAACCGTTTAATGGAGATCGCAGCTTGCGGCAACCAACTAACAGGGGCATATTGCTTACCCAGTTAAGAAGAGATTATCGTGTTCCTCCTTAATAGAAAGCAGTTTTTGCTTCAAACAAATGGCTATGGATATAAACAGTGGTTTTTCTAGTCATAATTTTTGCAGGCTGACTGCGATATTTTAGGCGGGATACAACTCCAAGTCACAATCAAAACACGGTATTGTAAACCATGAAAATCGACAGTTTACCTCCTTTGAAATTTCAGCAATAATGTAAGAGTTGTTTCACCTGTATAATTGGGCACAAAAAACACTCTTCCATGGAGCAGAATGCAAAAACCTGTTTACTTAAAATGCGCTCAATGCCAAAGTAGAGGTAAAATTTACGTTTTTAGACCTACTGTTGCACGATTTTCTTTCTCACCTTGGAACGTCCGCTGCAGCCCTCCCTGCGAAATTCTGTTTCGTTTGCTTTTTTTTTTCCAATTTTGGTTTGATTTATGCCAAGCAACTCTGCAGGTAATTTATTATTTTCTTCTATGAAAGAGCGGCTAATAAGTTATAGTAAGTCATCAAACTCATGAATTCAGCACAACTTAACATTAACAATTTTGTAATGTAAAGCCAGTTCGAAAGCGTGCTTAAAAACAGTCTAAGTAGTATCGAGCGGCCTGCAGGTAGTTAAAAAGATAATTGGGTACCAGGAACACCATTTCTTCACTAAAACAATTAATTTTTTAAAGAAAGACAAATGTGTGGAAGGCAGAACATCCGTGTCATATGAGAAAACTCGGATTAGACAGGAGTGTAATGCTCGTTTTGGCCAAAGTTGATCAAAAGCGTTTACAAAATATTTTTCCATACATTTTTATTAATTATCCTCTTAGAATTAAAGTTGCATGAAGTCTAGCATAAAGTAGAGCGCAAATGTCCATTGGTGTCTTGCATTGTTTACTTGGTCAACACGGATGTAATTTGTAGGTAGATTAAAACAAAAAGGACTTTTTCCGATTGCTCTGACGGATATGGTTCAAAAATACAAGTTCTCATACGGTCATATTTCGATAGGCAAATGGGCGATTATTAAATTTAAGTGTAATTGTCAGTTTCAATCATGCACCTTCTACATTGAGTATATTAAATGAGCCTTCATTTCTACAAAAATATTTTTTGTTTCTAAGGACATTCAAAAGCTGTAATTTGAAAACTGAAAGTATCTACGAGAAAGCAAACTGAGAATGCTTGGACTCTTCCACGCGGCTGCAGAATATCAGCGAAACACGTGTTAAGACTTTAAGCTAGTATTCGTGCTGCCGGTATTGTATCTTGTAGTCCCAAAATATACCTCTAGCTGCCCGTCGGCAGTTTAGAGCATATTACGCGGTTATCACGCCGCGGATAACAGACTTCGGCGTAAATATTTTTAAATCAAATTTCGGCCTACGTTATTGTTTAAACTGACAAACTCCAAGTTAGCGGTTAATTTCTGACGAAATCGAAAAACGACAATATAAAGCCTCACTGTTAAAATAAACTCTTCCACCATGGACGTTAACGGCGAATATGCGTTCGGCCAGTTGCTTTTGCACAGAATAATGCCAAACCATTCCAGTCATGCCTGGATACAGGTTTTTGAATGTGAACACATACGGCTATTTTCGAAACTCACTCGTAATAGAAATATCTGCATATTTTGTAGGATAGTTTAATTAAAATATATTTTATAGGAAACCTGTACAACACAGTCTGCTCAGTTGTGTGTTAAAGTGTAGAGTGGCATGCTGGTGTACTAAGAATCAGGCTGCAGTGGCCTCTGGCACTCTCACGCACGTGAAGCGTGTGCGTTTTATGAGTATCGCCTTTCAGTCGATGACTGACAGGTTGACCCGACTTTGAGGGGTGATGACCTGCGTGTCACCCATGGAGGCCGCAAGCATTGTACGCATGTGCTGTCGTTGTTCAGCAAAAATGGCCCTCACTGTCCGGCGTGCGGTGGCAGTTCTTTGGCACCTTATTCACTGAGGGTAGATGCATTTGCGCTCCCGCTAGGTATACTGATCGTGCGCATGGTTGCGAAGCGACGTGTGTCACCCTTCACCTTCTGACCCAGTTTTGTTGTTAGTTAAAATCCTGGTCAAGTGTTCGTTGTGGACCAGGATGTGTGATGGTCCTCCTAGGTGCGTGTCCGACCGTGTCAGCTGCCTGCGCCAACTGCAACATCGGTTTTTATGGGTAGTTCGTGACGCCAAGCTCGGGCAAGGCAGGAGAAGGCGCGGTAGACGCGGTGCAAGTCTACTTCTACTGGTAACTAATTCTCGCACAGGTAAGCGCGCCCGCTTCACGTTAGACATCGTCGGACAGGACTGCCGAACTCTCTTGACGGAAATTAAGTCCCTGCAAATCGAGATTTAACCAGCTTAAGAAAACAATTCAATCTCCAAACAATTTGTAACCCTTACTGTCGTTACGTTGGCGTTTGTGGTGGTCAAACCCCAAACCGGTCTATGGGTCTGCAAACTATCGTCTTTGGTGTTTAGGAATGGGCATATTTTTCTCACAAATGAACGTGGCGACGATCTAAATACCTCTGTCTTACTGTTTTCACACTGTTACCCCCGTCTAATTCGTATTCTCGAACAACGGCCTAAAATATTCCAGAAATATTGGCTAGCTGATCGGGCAATCCATAAACATTTTTAAAAACAGACGGTATGCGCATCGAGTGCGGTTGTACTGGACGCGGTGAGAACGTGTTCTAGTTTTAGGATGCAATTATTTTTTCGCACATATTCTTCCTCATATTTCTTCGACCTCGTGCGACCACCTTCTGCGCACTTTTTGACAGCAAGTATCAGTGTTGTTGTCATGATCAGAAGCAATACAAATGTTACTTTTTGGAGTCTTACTGGCATTTCAGAATAATTCCTTAGTGCATTTTTATAGAACGTGGAGGTCATTAGTGCGCTGCACGACCGCTCATAATAAAACTCACTGGACCACAAAGATGAAATATCCAGGCTAGGCATAGTCTGGTCCACATAACAGCCGCAAATGCGTGCTGGGAAGTTTATCATCCAGAGTTTATGCTGGTCACCGGAGTGGCTTTGCAAAGACTTTTAAAACGGCCAATTCAAATTCCGGATGATTATCCTTTTCATGCCTGTAAGGAATTAGTTAATAAAATACGCTCAGGCATCCCAAAGTGTTTCAATTTCCGCTTTTACATAGCTGTTCTTCGCATTCTGAGTAGAGGCGAGTAACCTAAGATAACAAGCTAATGAACACGTTTTCGACAATGTTAATGTTTCATTTGTGGAAATTTGGCCTCGACTCCCTCCTCCTTTTCTCCAGTCAAGAGGCAAATGGATGAATCGATTTTCGACCAACAAAAGATGTTGATTAACCAAAAGTGATCTATTTATGACAGTGGGCGCTCGCCAATCAGGTTACGGAACATGCTCTTTCCGTTGTGCCTTGGGGCTCATACTAGAACCCTCGCATGCAGTCGCACAGCGACTAGTAGTAGACATAGATTAGATGATACGGACAAAGACAAGGGAGACCGGAATGGCCATTTCTGGCTTATTAGCCGTCATCATCCAGTCATACCCAACCCCAAGAGTGGATCACTTGAGATTCGAACCCAGGATCTTTGATCATGGAGTTTGACGCTCTACCATTGAGTCACGGGCCCGTTGTCCTGTCGGTTGTGATCGGGAATATTAATTATGACAGTGGGCGCTCGCCACACTTGGGGTTGGGTATGACTGGCTGATGATGCCTAATAAGCCAGAAATGGCCATTCCGGTCTCCCTTGCCTTTGTCGGTATCATCTAATCTATGTCTACTACTAGTCGCTGTGCGACTGCCTGCGAGGGTTCTAGTATGAGCCCCAAGGCACAACGGAACGAGCATGTTCCGTAACCTGATCGGCGAGCGCCCACTGTCATAATTAATATTCCCGATCACAACCGACAGGACAACGGGCCTGCAGTCTGCAGCCTCGAAACAAGGAATGCGTTCCAGTTAACAGTCACCAGGATAATCGCCCTCGCCGGAGAAGAAATTAGTTGAGCGTTGATTTAATCCTGAGCCTGGGATGATAACTCAGTTACTCGATGTATCGTTCCGACGATGGCCCAAATTCAGACAGTTGCTTAGTGTTCAGAATTCTTCCCAGATTTGAGAGCAAGCAATGTGTAACGCAGTCCTGCTTTGGAGCTTACAACCGGAAAGCGCACAAGCGGTTGCACACCGCAACAGGCACTGATCCTGGCCTGTTACTGGGAAAAGGCGGTTTTAAAATTATTTCTCAATCCCCGAATAGATTTGAATCTGGACCGCTGTAACACTGAAGTCCACAGTTTTCAAACTACAAACCGCGTGGCCTTTCTTTAAGAAAAATACGATTTTAGCTATGCGATCACAACAATACTGAAAAGCGCCCTAGCGCTTCCCATCCTGAATTCCTTAATCGCACAACTTACGCCCGCTAGTATAACTTGTGTACACTCTGAGATTACATGTGGCGCAGTTAACTCTTTCAAAAAGTTTATCTTCGACTATTCTAGGAATTCATTGATATTTTGGCAGATTTTGAATAATTCATATTGACCCAACTGTGAAAAGCTCGGCGCTTCGGTGGGATTCGAACCCACGCAGTAAGGGGGAAGGCTTTAGTACAGCCAACGCTCTAACCACCTGAGCTACGAGGCCCCGCCGGACGACGCGAGTTTTATCACACTTGGGTCAAGTTACCCGCCCAACCTACTGCAACGTCTAGAATCCACCAAATCTGATACAGTAAGTTGACTGCCCAAGCAGGATTTCCTAAGTAATTCACCTAGAATTTACCAGATGACTACAAGGCTCACGTAATTCATTGATATTTTGGCAGATTTTGAATAATTCATATTGACCCAACTGTGAAAAACTCGGCGCCTCGGTGGGATTCGAACCCACGCAGTAAGGGGGAAGGCTTTAGTACAGCCAACGCTCTAACCAAGTGTGATAAAACTCGCGTCGTTCGGCGGGGCCTCGTAGCTCAGGTGGTTAGAGCGTTGGCTGTACTAAGGCCTTCCCCCTTACTGCGTGGGTTCGAATCCCACCGAGGCGCCGAGTTTTTCACAGTTGGCTCACTATGAATTATTCTAGGAATGTCTGCTTAAATTTACTATTTTGGGCTACCAATAAAATTCCAGGCCCCATTTTACCGGATAATGCGTATAATTGACAAAACAAACGCACTTACTGAAGAATTCACAGTTGACTGCGCCTTAAATTATTGGGCAACAATTTGACGAAACAATTCTTGTAATTGCATTTGCCCATAGTGTGCTCATTTAAAGAACAGTTTTGTTACCAGTTTGTCAAAGACAATAGGTCCTGTTGGCTCAAGTTGCGTTTGAAGCGACAAATAAAAGTTTCCACAACTGACTGACAGACAGGATTTCCTGTCGTCCTTTACGATTTGTAAGTGGAATTTGTCTTTGCAAGTGAAACCGTAGAATAAAAACTGGTCGATCTTAACCCTAATTCTATTGTCAGTTGAAGTGGTAGTGGCAGACGGAGGAGCAGGTTAATTGCAAGGTACCTGTTGGTAATTTTTGTCCGCATAATGGGACATACAGTACCTGTGCTAACTCATGAAATGCCGAGGTCAAAATTATAGTGGACAATGTAGTGTATTTTTGGTGTCGTTATTTGTGTTTATTTGGTTGAAATAAGGACGAAAAGACCGTCTTCTGAAGGAAAGTTTAATACGGATCTGTATATTAAATAGAAAACGGGCCGGATTAAGGCGAAATCGGAGGATTCCTGATATTCAAGCAGTTTCCTACGCTATTAAAGCTTTCGGATAAAAATTCTTTCTGTAACCTTATTAATCTGTTTAAGAAGATTAATAAAAGGACGAAATTTTTTGATAAACTGTCGAACAAAAAGAAAAAATTAAATTTCAATATCAACGAAATCTGGGAAATGCAGATAAATTATTTCTCATTGTGTTCAGGAAATAACGTGCGATTCTTTATCTAAAAATTCTATTTTACAAATTCGTAAAGTTTTATGTTTCAAAATAGCGAAATAAAAAAGTTTATCAGTGTGATTGTTTTACCAGACTGAAAATGCGTGTCGTAAACGAATATATATTGAGTTCGCGCGACATGCCGTCACTTTGCTCTGCAACGCCAAACGATAACTATGTCTAAACAATACTTATCCAAAGTTGACTTCCAGCGCATTCGGAAATTAGCGGCGGAAGGAATCCCGCGTGAGTCGTTAGCTAGTATTTTCAATATTAGCAAGGTCACTCTGTGGCGCATTATTAATGATAAAACTGTTCCTAGAAATAAGATAGGGGGACCAAAACGGTCCACAAGTAAGCAAGACGACGATTTTATTCGTTGTACATTAAAAAAGTTTCATTACATGCCCATTGAGGCCATTCAGCGGGAACATCTGCCGATGTTTTCTATGAACATCATTAGAAAAAGGATGAAGGAATTTGAACTGCAGCGGCGGAAGGCCATGATTAGGCCATATTTAAGTAGAAAACTAATTAGAGAACGGCTTTTATTTGCTAAGAATTATATTGAATACAGATCTTCATTTTGGAAGAGCATTTTCTTCTGCGATGAGGTTCTATTTTTAGACAAGCCTACGAAGTCGCTCCAAACCGTCATATGTGGAAAGAACTTCCCAAGAGAACATACTACACCGATGGCAACATTCAAGAACTGTCGGCGGATGATGGTTTGGATGGCGATTAAATTCTGTGAGCGGCCTGTCTGGCGGTCAACATCCGACACCATCAACAGCAAGGTGTTCATTGCAATTGTCAAGGATGCTTTCGGCTACAACGGCATAAGTCGGCGCCGAATGGATACTGTAATTTTGCAGGACAATGCACCTGTCCACCGCTCTAAAGAGGTACGAATTTGATGCCGCTTGCAAATATAATCTAACATTTTAGACAACAACCACGCTCTCCGCAATTGGCCTCCAATCCATTTTCATCCAGGCCAACAGTCCCGATCTTAATCCAATCGAAAATCTTTTTGGAATAGTCAAAAGAAATTGGCACAAAGCTAAGAAGACTCTTTCAATGCAGGAAAAATTGGATTTCATACTCAATAATTACATTTTACAATCCACCATAGATAACCTTGTCATGTCTATGTCGGACAGACTTTCTGCTGTTATTAATTCGAATGGACAATCTACAAAGTACTAAATTTTTGTATCTGTTTCTGTCCTTAATTATTTTTGACCTTTTATGCGCCCTCCTCCTTTATACGTCCTCATACGTAGCCTTTATTAACTTGGTTGTAATATAGGCGTTTCTCGAAAATGTGACTTTTGTCGAAAATTATTTATTTTTATCTCAGTAAATAATATTTTCTTAACCAAACTTTGCTTTATTTCTTTGGCACATCGTTTATTTTCCGCTATCAGACTTTGGGAGCCGTAGTGTTTACCGATTTTGCGTTAAAGGCGTTAACCTGTGTTAATTCGTAACATTTCATGAGTTAGCACAGGTACTGTAATTCCCATTTCTATTTTTATTCCTATTGCACGTCAAACGAACGAACCGGTAGTATGAGAATTATAAGTAACGAGACTGAAAAATGATAAGCTGGGCATTAGCGATCCTTTGGATGGTTAGATGTGTTTACGTAGCAGCAACTGAGGTAAATAAATTTCAGCCGCCTGTACCACTGGGTCGGTCGGGCTGGGGAAGACACAGATGGCAAGGTCAAGTAAATGCATGCAAAAGAAAAGCTATTGGAAATGCACTGTTGTACTTTGAGTGGCTGATAAATAGTTGCCCAAACCCCTAAACCTAACCTTTAACTTATCATCTCTGACCATAAACCCTAGCTTTAAATCCTATTCGTAATCCCTAACCATAAGCTATAGCCCATAAAAGTAACCCAACTCCCAACCAGAACCCCAAGCCTTAATCCCAACCTTTAACCACAGCCCTAAATCCTAACCCTGAAACATCCATCGCAAAAGTCAGAAGAAGACGACAAGCCAAAAGTCAAGAAGAACCATCGGCACTGGGCCGAAAAATGCGCACACGTCAAAAAAATAAACAAGGCTGCCAATGGAACACACACCGCAACGCGCAGCCAGCAACACCACATCAACGTAATCACACCAACTTGAAATAATTAAGTGGGTCAACAGTATTGTGCCCATCAGGGGCGGCTACATAACCAAATCATACTTGATTTTTTTCCAATGTGGCGACTTGTCAATGCTAACAAAATTATCGCCTGCTGTTTTACTCCAAACACCTTAAGAGTTGACAATCATTAATGATTTTAAGATGTACCATTCTGATGCAGCCCTGTTTTTGAACTCCAATGTGCGGATCACGTGGGCCGCTTGATTGATTGTCCATTTCTGCTTCGTTTTTAGTTACCAACCCGTTACTTACCAATTCCAAACCTGCAGGGTGGGAAGCCAGATAAATATCATTGTGATTTAGGCCCTGATTCGTCCCAGACTAGCTTGAGTTACAACTGACCGGTGACTGCGTTTGTCCTTAATCACGATTCTGATCTCTTGCGAATAGTTGGTAACAGAGGTTTGTTTATTTAATTTGCATATCTCGTCGACTCAAATGAACTTAAAAACAAGTAGAATAAATCCTTAAATCCCCAAATATGCAAAGGATTTTAGATTACTCTACACTCTACACACAAGCGGACTGTTATTTGGACACCTGAAACGTGCCTATTAAGAACGACAGTAAACGTCTCATACAACTTGTAATCATATATTCTGTATGTGATTATAAATACAAAACAGAACTGGGATAAGCCGATGGACTGGCCTCGTGTGTTTACTGGAAAAGAGCGCCTTTCTGCAAGCGCTATCCTACTGTCGCTCATAAGACAGAAAGATAGCACAACATATTTACTTGCGTAAAGTTTGTGCGGTTATCAAGTCTCGCGTGTAGGTGACTATTCGAGAGTTTTACTTGCATCTCAAAGGATCGCCCGACACCTATTCTACACGTCCTTATTAAACAAATCGTCAGTTGTCCTCTCTTTGACTTTTTATCACTTCAAAAGCTTCAAACAAACAGTGCGTTTAGAGTAAAAGCTTACCCCTTTTTGAACTTCTTGAATTTAATGCTGTGCGAACCGCTGTTTCAAATATTGCCATTTACGGAAAACGACTGATCTTCCAAAGGTAGCGCGTGATTTTATGGTAGAGCGCATAAGGGTCGTGAAATATCTTCATGCGACGACCGCTGTAAAATTCCTGCGTAAATCTGCTTATGACAAGAAAAAGCGGCACTGGGGACACGACATGTGGGGTTGCTCAATATAAATACTTAACTGGTGTCTGATGAAATTTGTGGTTGTTAACAACACCGTATTCGTACCCAAACATAATTATCAATTTCATTATAAAGGCATACGCAGTTTGACTGTATACACTTGACTGTATAATAATTTGAAATGGTCTAATCTCTTGAAGGCGCGTTAAAACAACGCGTACACCGTTAATACCAGAGGGAACTGGGAAAGCGTGGAAATATGAAATTTTCCACCGATATACAATTAATTCATTAGCGGCTCAAAGTGCATCGAGATGCCAGCCCGGTTTAAAGTTAAGGCCATAGAACTTCCCACGCAGCAACCCAAATGCCAGAGGCGTGGTTGCCAGAATCCAGCTTAGAGCTTGGAAGCAAATGCGACTTTGTAAGCAGTAAACATAATTAATTCGGCCTCCAGTGTGCTGTTGACTCTAATGGGATCTCGCTGTGCTAGATGGGAAAGAACAACCGCCGATTAACAGGTAAAGGTGCTAAGGCCAGCGTTCTCCATTTGCCATCTTGAAATGCAATGCATTTTGTTACCCCTCTTCGGAATGTTTTGCTTACATTTATAGGTACGCATCTGAGCTTCCTTTCATTTTAAAGTAGCCAGATCTACGTGGTATTCTTTCTCCAGCAGAACGGTAAACCTTGAATACTGTGGTCCCCGCCATCTGACTCGTACAAAGGAAGTCTTCGCAGAAATGCAAGTATCTCAGCCTGCGGCCACAGCCGAGACCTGACTTGTGTTTTTTTATTAAAATGCCAATTTTGTTGGTCCCTACGCGTTGTATGTTCATCTGAATGAATCTATATTTGAGTGAAGTAAACAAATCATTAAGTTCGCGCAAAAATAACCCACCACATAAAATTACTCCTATTTAATCTCCTCTTTTTTCGTTTCCATGACAAACGTTAGTTTCATGGTGTGTGTGTGTATGTGGACTGTGCCGCCAACCTATATGGGTTGCCAATAAAATGTCTAAAATATGGGTGTTATTGTCTATATTTATACCCTACATCCGATGACAAAAAACACATTCTGCAGGTAAAAGGTAATGATAGTCGTCGAACAGTTAGTGATTAATCAATATCACTCTCATGACTGTACGAAAATCTAACAAAAACGACTTACAGCTGAGTTCAAGTAGGGACTGCCTGACGACGGCTTCCGATATTATCGAAGGTACTCGACTTCGAAACCGGAGAATGCAATGGTGTTGATGTTTTGTTGTCTTACATCGTCTTTCGGAACTCGTTTTTAAACTAAACAGATACAAATAATACGCATTTACGTTAACGACAAAAAAGCAACGTCCCGTGCCGCTAAATCTACATGATGCAGACAGGCACTTCGAGGGTTCATGTCAATGTTCCATTTCTTAATACATAATCTGGACTTTTCATCTATTTTTACCTTACTTTTATCTAAGATAAGTTTACATAACCACAAAAGTTTATTGTCGGCCTATCTCAGGCCAGCATTGGGAGTAGACCGGGAACTTCCATTCTGATGCAATTTAATACTCCCTACATTCCGGGACAAAGTCATTTACCATTCCAGACTAGAATAAATTAAAAATATCCGCCGACCACATATAAAGCATGAAAGCTAATTCGGCGGTTTCTATCATTCTGTCGGCTACAGACCTTGGTTGGCTCCTGAGAGAGCAATAAAAACGCTTCATGGCCCATTAATCCACAGATGCAGGAAAATTCATATCAGGACTGCGAAGCAATTCCTTTAACCATTGAACGCCTTCATGTATTCGATTTGTAGTTCGGAATGCACTTTCCGTCCAAAATCATTTTTCAAATTCCTGACCTGTGGGCACTGGATTTGGATTTATTAGTATCGCCCTTTAATCATACCTTCCTTCTACACGGCCACAAGGTGAGTCTGGATCCCGCCCATGAATTCAAAGTTGGAAAAAGACAAACAGCTGAGAATCGAAACATTGTTTTCTGTGATGACGACAAACGTTTTCTGTCGAAGTGCTTTCGAAATCCGCTTCTAAAAGTGGACTCAGCTTTCACAAAACATTGCTCTTTAGGTCCTTGGAGTACTGCCATACACGGAACAATGTCGTCTTCAATGGTTTCTAGGTTGGCTTTGCACATATAGCATTTTCCATTTGCGTGCTTTTGCAGAATAGTCAACAACATGCAGTTGATATTGAAGTTTGCGAGTAGAGCGTGGGATTTGCTATTTTATATTTCCATACCAAGTTTAAGGAGAATATTTGTAAAATATCTCAGTTATTTATTCGGTCAAAGGTTGAGTGTATGGCCTCGAGCCCATTTTCATTCAGAGATTATCGGCTCCTGTTACGATGTTCCTAAGTTGCAATTTCCTAGATCTCTTTTCCTTTGACGGGCACAATTAAACAAAGTGTTGTTTAAAGAAAAAATATTGAGTTGGGTTCCTTCAGGTTTGTTCTCCAAAAAGATGACGATTTGGGAGGGGCAATCATATACAAGTTCATTTTGAAAACGTCAGTCATAGGCATTCGCTCAAGAGTAAGGATGAATATTTCCTGGCATTTTAACCATTCTGGGTCAAATATAAGAAAACACATTTAGGATCAATACGCTAGGATTAAATCGGTGGAGTCAGCAATTCCAGTATAGCACACGTTCAGGAATCAGTTGTATTTAGTTGGCGTAGGTTGTTGTTTAGACCTTGGACCGTGTAGGATCCTGTGAAGACTGCGGAACGCGCCAAGCATTCTACGCTGGCGAATATACCCTCTTTATTAGTAAATCAGACAGAGAACAAAAGACAACACTGCCATCGCGTTAATATGAATACTGCACAGTTAACTTTGCGGGGAGCTGTGAGAAATAAGTAATACAAAGAACACGGACAATTCAAAGAGTTGGGCATTTAACCGTCTAAACTCGTCTTTTTTTGTAGATTAAAGACCTTAACATCATCGTTTAGATACATCTCAAATGACCTCTAAAACAATTATTTTTGAGTCAGTTCATACAAGACGTAGAATATGTACTGAAATTTAAAAAAATAAGTGTGTAAACCTCACGATAAGCTATCGTTACCAACCTATTCGGAGAATGGTATGATTTCAAGTTTAAAATAGAAGCGAACAGGCGAATTTCAGGAAAGTGTTCAGAATAAACAGATGCGACCACTGGAAAAAGACGATTGTTGGTTCGATGTTTCGGATCCTCACTCAGGTACAGATAAAGGTCGAGGAGGCGGAAAACTCGGGCCACATACACATTATAATTAACAGCTCTCGCGATCACCGCTGGGACGATGATGGCTCATCAGTCTGCGTCCGAGTCGTTGATAGCCGCGATTTCACCATCCGCGTTGGATGCTGGCGTGATAATTACTCGGCTATATGGTTCCGCTTTCCTGTGATCTCCCAACGTGAGTGATTCCCCTGCTCACGGAATAGTACGGAGATGTCATTGTGCTTGTTGATGGATTGCGGACCTGGCAGTGGAGACCATCGCATCGCACACGCCTAGATCCTCCAACTCCTGAAGTTCTGTTTTAAGACTTATTTTGCTTTTGACGAGCAAGTGAAGGGCACGCCACTGGGTTCGCCGATTTCTGAATTCGCAACCGTGACGGTTCTACAACGTTTGAATTCGCTGCTTTTCCAACACCACAGACTGAGATTTTAGGTTCGGTATGTTGATGCTACCTTTGTCATCATCTAACGGGATTAGGTGCTGACATTCCATGGACGTCTCAATGCCTATTTTGTAATAAACGCACAGTCATGATATATGTATTTACACAAATTTTTTACAACCTGATTTGATATAGCGCAAACATTAGAAGTACTTATGGCCGTAGTTAAAACTATCCCGCTAACGAACACCATCCAGGACCACGTCCCTTTCAATAGCATGCTGGTTAGGTAACTTGCCATCTACTCATTAACTAGAGTCCATTGTGCTTGCAGCCCCAGTTCCCAGTGGAGTAATAAAGTGACTGTCGGCTTCCAAAAAGTTATTACTGTACGCAAGAGATCGCTGGAATTTAGAGCCGGTTGTATTTGGTCCCTCGCTTCATTTGCGTACGCACAGACTGACAAAGTCGCACGGATATCCATTGGCTCTCACAACCCGCCGAAAATATTGCAATTCAGCAACCGTCTTCTATTTTCGACTGTGACTACTCTAGCTGTGGATTGGGTTGCCTCAGGCCAATGTGTAGCCTTGAGTGCGGATGCTGAGCGAAAGCCGCTGACGGCGTTCGAAATATTCTTGACGGTCCTTACTAAAATTCAGGTCCTGTGCAATGAGATTTGTCTGAAGACGCACGCATCCACGATTACAGCTTATAAATAAATTACCTACGTTTTGCTTGCATAGCAAAAATATCCTATGATTAATGCAACTCCTGCATGTCCCTGTCCGAATCAGATTACTTTTGATGGTGGACACACCGGTGATCATCACACGCAGGTTCGGCTATCAGGCTACTACCTGCATTTTGCCCCTTGGAATTCACAAAATATTGAATTCTGTTAAATGCTGTTCATGTTAACGCCAGGCTGGGCTGCAAGTTTGCGGATTTGCGGCTGTAGTGGAGGAAGTAAGTTACACTTCACAAGGCCGATTCCCGTATGCTTTATTTTGCTAAGGCCACATAGGCAAAACCGATAACTTATAGTAAAAATTTAATATCTGGTGGCGCAAGTAGGAACCATACATTCGTGGCATAATATGGTTAGGCTTAAACTGGGCTTCCAAAGTTTGCTCATATCAAGTTCGACATCTTTATAATAGTGTACCACATGTGTTATAGAGTCAACTTAGCCGATGGGAGACGACAGGGTCCGAAGCGGTCGAATACAACACTTGTTCGGACTTGTTTGCTTTCATTCAGCCAATAATAGCCCTGACCGCCAGTTGGGGCCGGAGACACAGACACACCTGGAGCAGGTGGTCCACTACTGGGGTCCCTCAGATGGGTCATAAGCACTTAATCGAACCAAAGTTCACCAGTGCCTCGCCAACTGCTATTGTCTGTGGCTGCAGATCGAGTATTTATACATTCAGGAATGGAAACACACCGATCCATTGGCTTTTTGAAGCAAACAACCCTGTATGATTAATGGAGGCCACAAACAGGCAACCACCTACCAGGGCGGACTCGGCCGAGCGGAGATAGCAGAGGAGAGACGACAGAGTCTGGGCTGACTTCGGATTGGTAGATAGTTGCGTGTTCGTGACCCCTATCACCCATACAAAGCTTGTTTACTCCGGGAAGTCAAGGGAATGGCGTGCGCCCATTCCTGAGAGAGTCAACGTAGTTTGATTACTTTATCGAACTCCAACGTATGCTTGTTCTATTTTTGTAAGTGAAATCTATGCGGCTATCAGCAACGCGTATTGCAGTTAACATTCGTTTTACTCTGACGCGTTAACATAACTAAATAGATCCTAAAATTCACAGAATCCAGTTTTTCAGGATTGAGTCAAATCATTAAAGACAATGTTGTCTTCAAGGATCTACTGGCCTGCTTCTAATGGTATACTGAATTTCATCAGAATTATCCAAGCCAAGGATACTGACACATTTTGGCGTAGTGTAATTCCTTTTTGCGCAGAAATGATTGCGGTTAACTGTAGACCACTATTTACGCAAACCATTGTGCACGAACAGGTACTCATCTTAATGACACAAGGCATATCTTCCCGTGCATTTCATATAAAGTGCATTTTTTCCTGTCAGAGGACCTATCTTTAAAACTGACGGACTTCTTAGCCTTGCTCACACGTTAACCCCTAGAACGAGGTTAATAGATATACAGTAGGTGGGTTTACTCAAGAAATGTCAAGGAAACCTTCAAAATACGTTTTTATTCCGAAAAGATTAATTACATAGGGTTGTAAAACCAATAATCGTGAAGCATAGTAGTAAGCTTACACCCTTCCAAGTATGTCCGGTGCTATAAACAAGAAAAAAACATGCATCCGACCTTGAATCCATTATAAGAGGCCGGGATCACGAGCAACCTTATTCTGTACGATGGCCTTCAAAATAAGACTTAGATGCCAATAACAACAACGACTGCCCTTTAATTCATGAAAGCAACGTCCAAATCCTTATCGGTGTGTTATTCCAAAAAACATGATACAGTCGTGTATATTTCTAAATTTAACGTTTGGGTAAATATAGCAAATAAGACCGTCTTCAGATTGTTTTGAAAACAGCACATCCCACAATGCGAACGAGTAAAATTTCCTCGCTGCACCATTTGTATGGTCCTATATTTTGCCAATTTATCTGTGTAATTGACAACATTATGTGAAGGACAACTGCACTTACACACAACATGTGACTAGAAATGTAATTATGCCTACTTTCACTCAAAAACGGCGCAGATGTCCAAGGCAACAGACCATAAAAGGACTATTTCTAGGCAGAATACTATCAAAGAAATGACGAGAGTAGACTTGAAAAGTTAAGTAGCGGGAAATGATTTTTCGCATAAGAGAATCCGTCATTGTCATTCCCTTAAGCTGCCCTCGACGTGTCAGTTACGCTGACAGATTCACCTTCATTGGCAGCACTGCAGATGCCATCAATAAATACTCTTTCCATCATCAACTCGGTAACACGCACCTTTTCTGTCTGTAAATCTAGGGAAAAAATCATTTTTATTGATGCTGTGAAATGCAAAATTTGTTCATTTTGAAAGCCCTGTGCATCTATGTCTCGAACAAAGTGAGCGCCATTTGTGGAAAAAAGTGCCAAACCTAATTTCGCATCTTAAATTTCCTTGGTTAATTTTTTAAATGATCGGTTGTCAATATCACAAGATGGCATTGGCTGCAGCGTTTTTTCGTCAAGACTTTACTCTTCCCGCGTTTCCTCTTAAATTCTGTAGACGCAAAATTGATGTCTGTTTGATCCTCTTGTGGACTTTTGAGTGCCGTGGGTAGTTAACCGTGCTCAGTTCACTGAAGGCAGTCATGCAAGAAATTTGCCTTTTCTTTTCCAAAGAAGGACGGTCTACGTCTGTTGTTTTTGTCCGGGAACATACCCACAAAAGCTACCTATTTTGTTCGAACTCGGAGGTTCAACAAACAAGCGCACGCACTGTCAAATTCAGATTTATCTGTGCTTTAGTTCATTGAGTTGAAAAATTCACACGAATATTTTTTGCAATCCTAGATGCTTTTGGGGTGCGCTCATTCCAAAGGCGTCTCTATTGTCACAGCATCAAGGTCAGAATGTTTTTCCTGCTCAGTGTGCATGCCAAAATTACAATTGGATGATTTAATGACCAACTGGAAACAGTTGTTTCCCGGTTCGCAGCAGAAAGTTAACTTAGTTCTCTCAGAATTACCATGTGCGCGGTTAAGGCACTCTTGTGGAAGGGTTCACCTTTTTTGCATTTTTGCACAACTAAATGTAAGATCTGCACTTTATGGTAAGAAAAATTTCAGGGAGACGTAAACGTTGATGACGGTACAGTGCGCTTGCGTGCTAGCGGGCATTATCCTCATGGAAGAAATTATTAACCTAAAACGGGAAATTTTCCAATTGCAAAGGAAGCGCCGTGCCCACATTTCGCCTGGTGTTCTGTAGATAAAGTAAGTGGCCAATCTCATGAAATGTTGGTCAACATTGTGAAATGCGTTTTCGATTTGGAAGGATTACTTAGATGGTGTTGTAACATTGATTATTGTGAGGCATGATCTAGCAATATTTCGGACTCGGTAGGATGTCGACTTTTGAATATACTTTATCTTCAGTCTCCTGAAGAAAACCCACTCAGTAAAAAATGACCATATACTTAACATGCATTTTTCGCATCAATTTTCCATAGTCACTCAAATTCAAATATATTTTTTAGAAAAAAATGCGCAAAATATTCTTCATTCTACTCATCTAGTGGCAAATCACCTTGACTTTACATTCCATGCTTGAAAACTGGGTATATTTAGGTTTTAAAAAGTTGTCATTTATACGATTCATAAAGCCGTCCAATGTACATTCATACAGCATCGTACCCGTCCGTTTACGAATGCTCCTCGTGAAATGTACGACATAGTCCTCACTAATTGTAAAATTGCATGCACTCTGAATGGTTTATTCATCAAGATATAAACGAATATATGATTGCCCTTATGCAGAAAGCATACGCCTTGCAGATGGGAATTGCTAAAGGCTAACGTAACGTCTGTTCTATCCCAAAATTATTAAGGATGGGGAAGACTTTTCCAAAACCTAAATATTCTCTGCTTTTAAGCAGAAAATGTAAAGTCATGGTGATTGACCACCAGATGTGAAGAAAAAAGCATATTTTTGTGCATGTTTTTTATAAAATATATTGGAATTTAAGTGACCGTCGAAAACCAGTGCAAAAATGCTTGCTACGTAAGTGGTCATTTTTTTACCGAAACGGTTTTCTGAAGGAGACTAAAGAGCCGTGCATTAAAAAGCCGACCTCCTACCGCGTCTAAAATACTAATAAATTATTCCTCAAGATAATCAATATTACAATGCCCCCTTATAAATCCTTCCTAGCTGAAAACGCATTTCAGAAATTCGGCCAACATTTCATGAGATAAGTCGCACACTATAATTAAATGTTACATTTTCTGTCAGCCAAGACCGCCACGCTCAAGACAAGTACAACTTTAACTTTGCTTCTGCGCGTGGCCTATGCCACATTTCAGGAAAAGATTGCTTCAATTTTCCAATTGCGAACGAAGCGCCGTGCCTATATTTCGTCTTCTGTTCGGCTGATAAGTAATTGCTTTATTTTCTGGCATTCAAGACAGCCACGGCCAATGGTGATGCAAACAAAAGGGACTTTAACATTCTTTCGGCGCGTGGCTCATGCCACATTCGAGGTTTGAATTAAAATCAGAAATATCGGTGCCATAAAAATAGCACTATTGTGTAGTTCCCCTCAGAAGGTAGCGATAAGTCAGTGTGCCTTAAGGCTGCAAACAATAAATAACATTCCTTCAAAATATTGTGCGACGTTACCAGGGCGCCTATTCGTGTTTTGCCTTGCAAATCGAGACTCCTGACCTCTTAGGAGATCAGATCAGCTGTAGCCTCTCTACACTAGTACTTCCGGAAAACGAACGAAAGGGACCATTCCGCTATGCAAAACTGCGCTTTCCACGTGACCTTGTGCGTTCTAGATTGCAGCAGATAAAGCATGGCGACACAGCCAAAACAACAAGCTCAATGTTGGATGCGTAGATCTCCCGTTTAATTGTATCATGAAAAGATCGAACACGTTCTATTCTGAGGTACACCCACCTTGCCTTCTCTAAAGCAACTGCATTTTCACGAAGGACGTCGTGATTCACGCTTGCAACATTTAGATATTTTGTTTTCTTTTAAAAATTAACCGGTTGAATCAAGATGCATCCAGAATACCGAATGTTAGCATATGATAAAATGTACAAGAACAAATCATTTAGAATGATACACATGAAGTACGGACATTTTCACCGAAATAAACCTCATTTTGAATGGCTGGGTGTCCAATGGTGCGCTGATCTCTTTTTAGTAATGGCACATAATGCAAATATTCATTCTTCTTCTGAACCATGTTCATCTATGTCTCGAATATGGTGGGCGTAATTTTTGAAACGAAATGCAAAATGTGATTTCGGCGTCTTAGAATCCTGTAGTTTACACGGTTTTTATGGTTGATTGTCAGAATCACCAGACTGAAGTGTTTTTATGCCGGTTATGCGCGACTCTGCTCTTTATATGCGTCATCTTAAATTATTTGGCCGTAAAGTTGATGTCTGCTTGGTCCCTCTTGTGGGAGTTAAAATTCCATTTGCAGTGTCACGCGCGCAGTCAACTGAAGAACTTCCTGCAGGAAATTTGAAATGGCAGTCTACATTTATTGTTTCAGACTGGCAATTAACCTATAAAAAGCTACATATTTTTTACAAACACAGGACGTAAAAAGGGCGCGCACACTGATAAATTCCAATTTATCTGCACTTTAGTGCACTGAGATGCGGACTTAGACGAACATTTCTTTAGCCTTAGCTGTTTTCCGGATGCCCTCATTTGACAGACGTCTCCATTGCCACAGGGTCCACGTCAAAATGTTTGCCCTGTTTAAGTTCCGTGGCAGAATTTTAATTGAAAGATCTAAAGTTTGACTGCAAGCAGCCGTTTGCCGGTCAGCAATAGATAGTTCAGATGATTACCCCTTAATACACCACCACTGGATTCAGTCCTCTTCGATTTCCAAAAAACCAAACCTATATAATTGCAATTGCTCAAGCTCTGTCTGAGATATGGAATGTTACTGTATGGTAAAATACGGGGTAAAATCATTGATTTTGATAGGCACACTTAAATCGGAATATGTATTCAGAAATGTACCTTTGCTTCTTACATTTGAATGCCCAAGTGCGCAGTGATGCATAGTTAAGTGTCTCGGCAGGAACTTCACGATGTGATCCCGTTTACTTTACTGCTGGCCCAGAATAAGCTTTCCTCTACATTCGAATTGGCGTATGCCATCAGTGGTCTTTTTGTCGTGACGATCTATGTGCAAGCAGCCAAATTCCAATTGAGGCAATCCATACATTTTAGTTGGACTCCCTCGATTGCTAAGTGGAAACGTGGATCGTTCGGGAGACCGCAATATTTCTATGTGAAAGCAATCGGCAGACCAATTTCGAGGACTAAAATCAGCACTCATTAAGGTACGCTTATTGCGGGCTCTTAGACGTACTTTGCCTCAACTGGCGGTCAACTCTCGTCTTGCAAAGAGTCCCAGTCATAATTCTCACAGGAAGAACATCAAATTCCCATCCCATGTCTGCATCTGTTGGTGAAAGTTTGTGTGGGAAGTCATCGGGAGTGAAGACTAAATAAGTGATATCACTAACATGTCATTTGGATTTTTCTGTACTCTAGAAAAGAAAAGGCTGAATGAGCAAACATAAGCGATGCTTTGGAGCGCTCTAGAGGGGGCAATATTCCTTTGATTCAAGTCGAACGTGCACACCGATAAACCTACTAAAGGCGGTACCAATTTTTTATGACGAATGTTGCGAACTAAAGGAGGCTGCTTTGTGAAACTTCATTCTAGATACAGCTGTAGGATCAGCTGCTATTTTAGCTCATCCACACAAATTTATTAGTTGCAGTTTTGTCATGGAGACATAATGCCAGAAAATTACCACGTGTTATTTGATGAACACCAAGATCTAACTTCGCATTTTGGCATGTATGTTAGAGCATGTGTTGCGTAAATCAAAAACTAAAATATTCGCGGCAATCTAGCGCGTAGGTGGTTACAAATAGACATAAAGTTTTTTCCTGGGTGAGGGACCATCCTTTGTTCTCAATGATATCTCCCTGGTGGCCATTTAGGTCACTGCGATAAAAGTAGATGAGATTTTTTAAAGTCTCCACCCATATGCGCAGTTCTGCCTGCAGACTGGTATAAAGTACTGTCCAATTCTCCACTGGTCTGTCTGGCAGCATGAGTGCTCATGCCCATTGGTTTGTCACCGCCTGAGAGGACTGTAAACTTGCTGTTTAAGGCAAAACACAAACGTCCATCTCCGTCTCAAACTCAGGGTAAAACTCTGAAGCCTGCTTATAAAATATGCTGCTTACATTAAACAAAATATTTTGGTGGAACGCATTGGATATACTTAGGTTAGCTTCCCAAGACCTTCGTACCAAATAAAAACCGTGGAAAATAGTTTCAGGACAAGGAATTCGCAAAGCAAAATAAACTGGCATAATAGTGCCGAGAAAGTCACGATTTGCTCCTGCTTTTAGAAATTACGATTGGGTCCAGACTGCCACGGGAAACCCGTACATCAGAAATCTACTGCGAATTGACTGTGCCCAAGCGTATTTTTTCTGCAAGCTAAGCAAACGAACTTTCTAGCAGAGGCGTGATTTTTATCTACCGCGACATTTGGCATCTATATTCTGGAAATAAATCGCTTATGGAAAGCAAGATAAAGCGAAAGTGCGTTCTTCAGTAGGATCAATGGACTGGAAAAATCATATCCCTTTATCAGATTTGAAGTTGGCAGCGGATGATGAAACTTATGATGTACCTAGTAAAATTGTAATTTTTTTAAGATCCAGTAGGGACTTGTAAGGGAACTGTGCAAGTAGGAAAATACTTAAGTGTCCAATTATCCTACTTTCTGAGCTGTCCAGACGGTTTTTCCGATTACTGAGGTGGTGAAACAGCAATAAAACCCGAGCAAATATCAGTTTAAAATTATTCGCATGTTACTAACATTATTTAAAAAAAGAAAGTTGCCATTGAGAACTGCAGACCGATAGTCGTTAAATCTCATTTATAATTACTAACATATGGTCGGTACCATGAAAGCTGCAGATCACGCGCAAAAGCTGCAATGTTAGGCGAAAATTACCTCAGATTCCTCTTTGCAATGTTCACGAAATACGTGTGGCGTTGGAGGTTTGCTGTCCGCACGGCCGCAAAATTCATACATACACTCAGCTTGATGCTAAATCTGTAAATTAAGCCACATTTATTTTGTTTTCTGATCGTAGAGGACAAGTAACAACAAGTAGTTTGGCTTCAAATGCGTCGGGATATTGCTCTACATTACGTTTCCAGAGTCCCCATTATTGAAGATATTTCATCTAGTGATATATTATACACCTCTAAGCATAACCGAATACTGAATTGGGGATTCATAATAAAAAGTTTTGTAAAAAAAACAACGTACCTTAGTTCTTGGACGGTCATGGACCGAAAGCTCATATCCTAATTACGCTATTCAAATGAGGAATTCCCGACTGAATATCTTATTTGTACTGCAAATTTCTTAGGAGTCGAAAGGAGCCTGCTTGTTCTTCGGTGGATGTTTGGTTCCTGATACAGGGGAGCTTTGCCAAAAAATATGTAGGCAAATAAAGGAAAATTCACAGTTTAGAGACAGAAGTGGTCCTCTTCCACATGGTCTCTTAGTGCAGCAGCAGCATCTCTTCCTAACTGTCTGAATTAACATATGAAATATCAGTATTATTTAATAGTTTCCTGCAGAAGCTAACGATAAATCAGTGGGCGTTGACGCTACAAACAATAAACAGCATTCCCTCAAGACAGCGAAGAGCGCTTCCTAAGTGTGTGTTTGCCTTTTCCCTTACAGACTGAGGTCCCTGGCCTCTTGGGGGAGGGGACAGGAAACGTACAGTGACCAATATTGCATTTGTGAGCCCATCTTTTTGCTTTGTTTCGTTGAAGACACGTAAGCGGTTGCCAGAAAGAAGATGTTGCAAAATTTTTACAAACTAACCAGCACTATTCGTAGGGAAAAAAACGGAAACAGCATCAGTCTTTCCTACTGTGCTCCCTAGGAGATATTCTGACGATAAAACGGAAGTAACGACTATCAGGAATGTGGCGAAAAACACGCAGCTTGTCAATTTTTATGACAAAAAAACATGGCAAACAAAGGAAAATGCATGAAAACGTTCTTCAGATGGGGTCCAGACGCATTACAAGAAAGAGGTCTAATAGACAGGTGGGGTCCGTTATTACCACAACCAACTTATGCGGAATGCTTGTGCTATCCTCTGCCAAAGGTCTCGCTGCTACTATAGAATTTGGAATGAAAGCTTGCTCGGATTCTGTATAAATGAACATATGTAAGCTAGCTGAGTGACGATGCAATGCATTATCGTAAGCGCTGCCTTCATCGTCGAAATGGGTCATAACACCATCTCCGTTGCCGCCAAGAGGGTTGTCCACGTCGGGAGCACAAACGTTTAGGAAAAAACTGAAGCCTGTCCTCGGAAGGATAGCTGGTAAATCGATATAAAGATCTGGCGCTGGTGTAAGAAGTATCTTCTCAATCACTGCGTCACTGACCGTTAATTAGTCAATTTTCTCATAAAATTGTCGACTGTTCTTAAGCGGCTTTTAGATGAAACAATGTACAGTAGTTCGAATACTTAGAATACTAAACAAATTGCTTTGATTCTTGATTAGACATTTCCTTCTTTTCTCCCAAAGAAAGCTAACATATTAGGGTTCTTGTTTGCTAAACAGATTTTACTCACCTATTCCAAGTATCATTTTTATGCACTGACTAATATTAGGGAAATAAGTGAAGTTCCTAACTGATCACTAAACCGCGCTGATTCATATCAATGAAGTTCTCAGACGCGCCAACTTACTATAGCCATCAGCCAGTCCACTCTTCCCTCAAGGGACTTTCCATCAGTACTGAGTGTTCTCGGTCCTATCTTGATGATTGCCAAAAGGGGCATTATTAAGGACTCTGGAGTTCAGTAGCTACTATGCGGATGGCCTCCTGTCAGTATTTTATAGTTGATTCTGCTCTACTGGGATAGTATTCGCCAAAACATATCTTTCTAAATACTTTGCAAGGAAAGCAAGGTGCCTGATGCATTGGAAAATACGCTTCAATTGGTTAATTTACTTTGGTCCTTAATTGCACTTATTCACCCACACTTCTGATATTAGTTGCCCTCACGGTACTGGTTTGATGAAGCACACCAAGCCTCTAAGGCTTTGAAAGGACCTTATATAAGATAGTATTGCGTGACGGCCTGAGGAAATTTAACGTCCTTATAAATAGAGCGGTTTCCAATATAAATGGACTGCTTAGCAGTCAGAACTTTCCCTCTCTTTCGAGTCTCATTTTCTAAATACGCCAGCTAATACTGGAAAAAAGGCTACGAAACCTCACCGGTGAACGAAATAGACTAGACCGATAAAGTCTCGACCGTATTAAGTCAAAATAGCGTCGCAGCTAGCATCGGGCCTAATCATCAGTACAATGTGTTTTCTTTCCAGTTGGGTTCAAAAGCCCCTTCGAGACTTATGTAGTCTAAATGGTCATACAACGCCCTTTCGACAATTCTTCTTTAAGTAGTTATCGCAAAGCCTTTTTTCAGGTACCCAGTATCCAAACAGGTATTGACAAAATGTCTTCCTTTTCAAGGATCTCTCTTGTCCACTTTGTATTCATCCTATCTGTTTAAACTGTTTCAACGGATTGTAGTTGACATAATCAGCCCCCATTTCAATCAACTTTTCAGTCAGTCTGCAATTTGCATGTAAAACCAATCAAGGTACGCTCCATATCCCTGTACATTGGCGCCTGTGCGACGATTGGCAAGGTGTTTTATAAACCTAGAGCGCTGTCAGGAAAAATAGCGATTTACTTTTAAATACATGAGTTAAACTTCTGTCTCCGCTCTGTCACCAGATTGCCTTTTCCTACTGCGTTTTCTTTAATTGTCTCCGACCAATGCAAGTGCATTTTAAGAAATTGATTTTAGTTAAGTTTTTATAATAATAGTTTGCATTTACCGTCGAATTTTTTGCGCAATACCCATCCGTTAAAAACGCATAACCGTCGACATTCTTTTGTGGCACTGAGATTTAAAATGTCTTATAAAGGCCCTACTGTCACAGAATTTTTTATTATAGTGGGGGTTTCATAATAAGCCTTTAAAATTTGCACCTTAGTTGACTGGAAGGAAGAGCAAATACGATCTAAAATAAATAAAGATGAAAAAAGTGCCCAGTGAATAGGCCATACAATAGACGTTTCAGATCAGAGAGGTGTGGCGATGCACTTTGAAAATTCTAACTTTTTTTGTCCGATGAAATGCCATCATCTTTTATTTTCCTATAGAATCTGCATGAACTAATCCTGGGAAATACAGGCCTATTTTAGTTAATTGGGAGAAAATAGGTTTCCAAAATAATATTCCGCATTGACCGTCGAATAGTTTGCGAAATGCCCAACTGTTATGAAATATGTCATTTCCTACAATGCTTTGTGCCAAAGTGATTTAAATAGAGGCTGCGAAAAGCCTTACTATAGCATCATGCTTTATTGTTCTGAGGCAAATCATAAGTGGCTTTTTGATTCGCTCCTCAGCTGACTGAAAATAGCGATAAATACACCTCTCAAATAAAAAAAATTAAAAATAAATGTCGCCTAAGCGGGCCAAGCAACAGATGTGTTGGATCAATACGTGCCATAACAAGGCACGGAATACATTATTAAGGACGTGCAGCGGTAACAAACATCACGACTGAGACGTAGTGGCATGCTCAGATTGGCAAAGTTGAGATATCCGGGTGCATTATTTGAAGACGAAGATATGCTCTCGGAAAGAGGTTTATTTATGTGCTGACGTTTCAAGGAGCTGGGTCGGCTCTTCATTGTCAAAGCGTAAAATGCCTAGGTTCAGGCTCACCTCGCCTTGATCGCTTGCTCCTGATACAGACTCGGGTCGTCTTGAACTTGTTGTGATACGAGGAGGAAGGTGTGCGGTGGACGCACGTTTACTGCCACTACAAACTAATGTACGCACAAATCACCATTCCAGCGTACATCTTGATAAACGGCACGCAGTGGACAGCATTTCTTGATCTTTGATGGCTGCGTTTTTCAATTCTTCCGAGGGTTCTGAACTTCAGCGTTATTGAATCGGTTGAGGTCCCACCACTGCTCGTGCAAGATCCTGGTCTACTGGGGCGGCTTCGAGCTTGACAAATTCCAGGAACGTGGTTTTCTGAGAAAGATAAAGTGCGAGCGGCCAAGTATACCAGTTGATTCATTCCAAAAGTCAAAATACTTCGCCAGCAACCCTTCCATGTGGGCTACTTATTTAACACCCATTTGAAACACAGAGATCGGAGCCGCAGATATGATCAACGCGCCATACTCATTGTCTTGGATCCCTAACAGTTTCGCTATCAAAGCAAGCATATTCCATTCAATATCCATCCTCACGCTGATCACTCTGTATTCAGAAAACTAAACGGGGGTCCTCGAGCGCACATACGCTTAGCTATTAACACCTTCGATGTCCTCATTACTCACAGTCAAAAATCCGAAAGCAAGTCTGCCAACTAAATTGTCTTTTTTCCTGCGAATTATTGTTTTTTTAATCACTATGTTTACTCTAGCAACCATATCTCCCTTCTTCCTCCCAACAACTGTCGAGTGTCATCAGTTCCCAACTTACATCCCATAACTCTTGCTTAAATACGTGAATCAGAAGTCATATATCCTCTGTCTACGCAAAAGTTCTTTGACGGAACGTTGTCGAGACAGCCTGTCTACGCTTCGGCGGGCAGTCACTGCCCTCACATGCGTAACCACTTGATTAAACCTGACAGCTGTCTAGTTGCAATTTTGTTTGTATGTCTGGATATAACTTCATATGCCATTCTTAGTGGTAATTAATGGGTTGATTTGACAAGCAGAGTAGTGTAAGTTGTTTTTTGCGTAAAACTATCTATCACTGTCATTCCCTTCTGCGTGGCTTGATGTGTCAGTCACCATTTAATGGTGGCACGCTGACAGCATTGGAGATGTTAGTAGAAGAAATTGTTACAATTAACGGTAAAGGCAGCTTTCATCATTAACTCTGTAAAACAAAGCTTGTTCCCTTTGCAAGAAGAGCGACAAAATTCCATTATTGCTAATAGTGGCACGCTGACAGATTTGATTTCGTTTACACCACTATGGATGCTAGTAGACCAAATTGCTGAGATTATTGGTAAGAAATGTTTTCATTATCGACGTCGTAACGCATGGCTTTCTTTGTCTGTGAAATGAGCAGCAGACCATTTGTGCAATGTCTTGCAATGTAAACACTCATTCCTTGTTGAAATCTTGTACATATGTGTCACACGAAGAACGGCGTCACTTTTGAAACGAAGTGTCAAACGTGAGTTTGGCGTATTATGATCTTGTCTTGCACTATGCTATGATGCCCAGTTGTCCGAATTATCAGAGAGTGTTGGCTGAAATCCTTTTCTCTGCTATTTTTTTATAAATTTACTCTCCCTGGCGCCCCTTCTTAATTCTGTCCTCGCAAAATTAATGTCTTTGTGATCACCTTATTATGTGCAGTAAACTAAGGATATTCCTATAAGAAGTTCGTTCATCCGCTTTCCAAGAACGGCAGTTTCTTTAAATTAATATTCAAGGCGAACGATAAACTTTCAAAACGCCGCATATTATTTGCATAAAGGGGACTTTTTAAAAAAGGCGTACGCACTGCAATATTCAGATTTGTCTTTAAGTGCATTGACTTGCAAAACTCAGACGAACACTTAACCCCATTTTCCTTTTAGACACGTTTATTCAAAAGGCGTCTCCATTGCCACAGAGACAATGTGGTGATGCCTTGCCTGTTTAGGCGGCATGTCAACGATGTAATTAAAATATCTAATGTTTGACTGCAGCCAATTATTTGCGGGCGGGTGGTAAAAGTTTCGGTTAATTCCCTAAAAATTCTCATTAATACCGTACGAACAACATGGTTCTGCGCGACAGCCACTAAACAGGCGGTTAACGAAAAGTACTTTAACGTTCCTGAAGTGCCTTACAAGCGACACATTCAATGTTTAAATAATCATAAGAAATATCAGTACTAAAAAAATTGCGTAATTAAAAAATGTCCTTCAGTGGCCTGCGAGAAATCGCCCAAAAACTTTACAAATACCAGTAAACGTCGATGTTAAAAACACTTAATCAGGTCCCGTCAAAATAGTGTGCAACGTCAACCCGATGTGTTATGCCGTCCGTCACTGTAGATTGAAAAATAATTTTTAGCGCATAGATCTGTCGTTCAATATCTTCTTGCAAAAAGTGAGTATGTGCCGTTTGTAGGCACAACTGTGCTGCCTTTTCCAGAGCGACTACATTCGTTTGAAAGTCCTCAGGATTCACCACCACTGCATGTGAAGCTCTTGTTTCTTCAATTATATGAACCAATTTAAGCAAACTGCTTCAGGCACAAGTTAAGGTATCTAATGTTATTGTAGAGACAAGTACAGAGGAGATATTGATTTAGAATCGTTCGTTTAAAATGCCCAGACTTCTCCGGAAATACACCTCAATTTCTAATAATCGAGTGTCTTAAAGCAACATTAGGTGCCACAACAGATATTTTATTGAACACTCTCCGTCTACCTTACTAATAAGCTAAAATAGATTCTAGGTCACATGTTAAATGATAAATGACGGTCTTTAGACCTTGACAATTCGTGCACAAACAGTCAAATACTACCTCAGAATATATATACATGTCTCACTTTGGCATTCTTAGTAAATTTGCACAAAACGCGGTCCGTAAAGGTTTCAAAACGTCACTATAGGAGGGCGGTCGACAAACGAATTTCAGAAAATCAATACGCAGTCATTTAGATGCGCTTTTTGCGTACACTATGACATTACTCATCTCAGCTGCTGGTTAACTCTCGTTCGGTGAGTATCCCAATCATGGCTCTTGCAGGCTATAAACCAAACTTCCGTTTTCCTCTGGAGTTTTTGTCGGACGTAAGCGTGGAAAGTTAGATTGATGGCCATCAGGGAGGATGTGTTGGGTGGTGCGTAGTAACGCAAGACTTCTGTCTTCGGTGCAATCATCCACTGTTTTCGAAACCGTATGCATCTCTCTCGAAAATAGTGGGCGTGATTTTTAAAACGAAGTACCAAGCCTAAGTTTCTCGTCAATGCAAAGTCATCCAGGTCCTACATACTCAGAAAGGCTTTAACGGCATGTTAACTTGCCATCTTTGAGAGGGTGAATGAGATTATCACTTGACATGATTGTAAAAAAACAATCTTTAACCTCAGGGCCAAAAACTAAGATAAGATAAAGCGCATTACACCGAAGTGTTTGATTCACATCGTTTTTAGTCTCTGCAGTCGCATCTCTCAGAGACTCGCTTGCCTAATTTTTGACGGTATTGACCAAACCACGTTACCTCAGAGAAGGCAGCGACACAAGATCGGCGAAACACGCGTGTCTGGGCTTTTAGCTAATACCTGTGTTGTTAGTACGGTAAATTATTGCACAATGCTATACTACTGGCTGCCTGTTGGCGGTTTGTGAATATTAAGCGGTTATTCCGCAGTAGCTGATGGATTTCAGCTCAAATATTCATATAAAATTTCGGACCGTGCCTGAAAAGGCCTGTTTCGAAAGAGTTACTCCAAGTTCGCGCATTAATTTCCTCGGAAATTAAGCAAGGCAAGTTGAAACTGGAGTTCATAGACCAGAAAACACACGGGGAAAGCTGGGGGACCCACTGACGAGCCGAACCCCTCGCAGCTGCGTCAGGCAGCGGCACAAGATCGGCGAAACACGCGTGTCTGGGCTTTTAGCTAATACCTGTGTTGTTAGTACGGTAAATTATTGCACAATGCTCAATTAGTTTTATTTTATCTGTGTGTAAAAGCGATACGAGGATTCCCAGTAATCTTTCTCTAAGTATAAACCAAATGTGAAACCCCCTATTCTGGCCATTAAACACACGTCTAACCAAATAGTCAAGTGATTGTTCATGAAAATTTTTATAAGCAAGTCCATGATAACCCGAACACAACATGTAGGCTGCCGAAATGGGTAGGATGTGTTTGCAAGACTTTTTTTCTAGTTTCATCACGAAAAAGGCGTAATGCAACTATGCCGTGAAGTTTCAGTCTGGAGATTATACTGGCGTTTCGTATCGGGAAATCAGTGTTTTTTCATGTGCTACTTAGCATTGACGGGGAACGGATTCCAGTTTTTCTTTTGTTGACATCCCATTACCGCCTAATCCAAATTGGCAGGTTCAGATGTGATTTGATATTTTCGATAGCACAGGCTCTAGCTTTTCACGCTCACCAACCAGCTGACCACTATCTAAATTTAGGTCTTAAATTGTTACTGAGAGCTTCCTCGAGTCGTTGACAATTTCCATCAATCCATCTTGCAGATGCT
>CACRXP010001178.1:0-40657 GCA_902702965.1 Spirometra erinaceieuropaei | reverse complement strand
CTATGAACATATAAAGGCAACCATCTGGACATTGCGAAGAAAAAGTCACGATCGCCGGAACGACGGTTTATTTGCTCGAAGTTTCGGATCCTCCCTCAAGTCCACTATCAGATACAGATTAATATAAGGATAGTGGGTTGTCCAGAGGTTGCAGTATTTATAGGATGCAGTTGCTAGCTGCTACATACCGATGGACGTTGATAGGTCCCGAGGCACCACGGCTTGACTATCTAGGTAGTAAATTATTTAGTTGCCATGTAGTTGTTATGCGCCTGTGTGTCAGTCAAGGTTTTCGGCTCGCACGCCCATCGCGCCCATTCGAGTTGCTAACTGCCGAATTTCGTCATCCATGTGGACTCGTGGGCAATTGGACCCGTCAACCTCGACGTCAGGTACAGTAGTCATTCGTATGCTCTACTCGCGACCGCCGACTCTGACTATGCAAAGTCTCAGCGGATCAGGGAGTCTTTGCGTTTGTTTATTGGTTAAGGACTGGAAAACCATGATTTGAGCAGTTTTCGGCCGACACTGTTGTCGTCTCTAGCAGGAATATTCGCTTTATCGACTTTGAACGTGTGCTTGGGCCCCGTCGAATGAGTCACAATTTGAACACCGACGCCGTTCCTCCTCACTGGTTTGCGTGCTCGGCCAACTGCGTCTGGAGTAGTCTTGCTGCTTCTCTGGCATAATTGCTCTGCCCACAACTGCACTATTCGTTGGTTTTCCGGTAGCACAGACCAAAATTCTAGTCATGGTATTATATCTTCACCGTCATCAAAGGGATCACCTGGTGGAATTCGAAGAGCACCACATTGCCGTCTCCCCCGACATACGACTCACGGTTAAGATTGAAAAGAACACTGTTCTTGGTGCCAATGTCGTCGTGCCTAATTGTCCAAGCGTCTAGGTTGATGACGAATTCTAGCAGCATGGCAATTCGAATGGGTGCGATGAGCGTGTGAGCAGAAAATCCTGACTGACACCCAGGTTCATGACAACTGCACGGCAGCTGCCTATTGCAACACCTAGGTAGTCGAACGGTGATGTACCGGACAGCCGTAAACAGAGATCGACACGTAGCGGCTAGCAACTGCAAACACTAGGCAATCCACTATCCTTCTCTTAATCTGTATGTGATAATGGACTAAAATGAGGATGCGAAACGTCGAGCTAATAAACCCTCATTCCAGCAATCGTGCCGCTTTCTTTGCGACTATTTCCTGGAACTCGCCTCTTTGCTTCTTATTGCAGCTGAACACTAAAATACTCTTTTTTGAGAACAGCAACAAGTTACTTTTCTAGCAATTGCCTATGGATTCCAGTTGTAAACAGGTGTGCGATTTTTGAGCAATAAAAGCTCTATGGATCACTAACGCCCTGCAGTGTCTTGATATTCCACGTCACTGCCCTTCAGTCTATATTCACGGTGTTTTTGCATAGCCTACGGGACAAAAAGCTGGCGCATCGATGACATCAATAAACTTATGGTCAAAAAATGCGGGTTAGAGCTCTGGGGTTGCCGAAACGTGGGGTTATAGTATATGGTCGGTTGATAGTAGATTTTAAGTCAAAAATGGCCTGTTTATGTCAGTGATGTCATTCTGCCCGTATTATGGGCAGTTTTCCGGCTGCTAGCGGGACTCAAGTGAGAGCCCCAAGGCACAAGTGGAAAAGTACAGGTTTCTCGTTGCTAGATCTGTAAGCGGGTCTTCTACCAATTCTCGACTTTATTTTATTTTGCAAATGTGATTTCGATTAAGCTTTCTTGGCGAGTATGTGTTTGAACGGGACGTGCTGACTCATATAATACATGTTTGTAAACACGGAACTTTCTTCAAGTAAAGTATTATGCTCGTTTCTTTCCAACAGACGCAGATGTATCTTCTTGGACACTTTTCAGCGGAGCATTCACACTTAATGAAAATACTTTCTCGGCCAGTCCTCGAGTTAGTTTTGTGCAAGTTTACGCCTTTAAAGGCGATGTTTTGGGAGTGTTGAGGATATAAAAATGCATTTGTAAACACTACTTATGTGCATTTAAATATAAATTGTAAAGTTTCCTTCGTGGCATCTAGGTGTTGGCTGTCGAATATAACAAATAACTATTTGTGATCTTTTTGCTATGCGAATGCAGCAAGTAAATGATCAGTTGTTCTAACGGTATCCACTTGAGGCGCGTTTGCAATTATGCACACTTGCCGCGCTCTGTTGAATTTTTCCTAAACTTCTTTCAATTACTTGCAGAACCAAAGTTAGCCATCTTTATGTGGGAAAACGAAGCGATACTGCTTTTAAGCATTCCATATTGGCAGATATGTCCTTTAATCAGTGAATGTAACAAATAAAAATAAAAAGACTGACAAATGTGCTAGTATAAATAGTAACCATCGGGAGATGACACCCAAAAAAAATCCGCCTAACCAAAACAGCCTGTCTTACGGGACAGGTGGTAATAAGGATTTTATGGATGGTGGCTGGTCGGGATGTGCGTTACTAGCCGACTGATAGCCTTATTTGACGGGTGAATGATCTAAGTTGGCCCGCTCTCCGTTCTGGTATTACAAAATGGGTCGCCAAAGGCAGTATAGTGGTAACGGACGAGTGGAAGGCGTATAATCGTCTTCACTCAGAAGGTTATCTACATTTCTCTGTTAACCACTCAAAGAACTTAAAGGTCCCTACAACCAGACGGCACACCAATGCCCTGGAGTAGACTGAAAAGGAAACTCCACGAGAGAGGTCCTATATGTGGTCGAGCTGTGTGGGCTCACATAGACGAAGTACAGTATCGTCTTTGGTTTGACCTCAATGCCATGTATTTGGTAGATGCCTGAGAACTGTTCCTGTACCATGTTGTGCAGACTTAACCTATTAAGAATTGTTTTTGTTTTATAATAAACTGCCATAATGCGAATGTAGGCCGTATGTTCAGGTGTATGTGTGTAACGATGGGGAAGGTTGGGTAACAGCGACCATCGTCTATGAAACATTCTGCGATGTTCTTTCGGCAAGTCCATGTTAGGCCGGCGCGGAAAGTCAAAGGAGTGCGTAAAAGTAGGCCTTCAACCGCTGATATAGCCTGAAGGCGTTTAAGTCCACTGTTAAAGCAATTATTTCTAGGTAACGGATTTTTTTGGGTGCCATCTCCCGATTGTTACCGTATAAATTTTGCAAGCTTTATCTAATATGCAAAAAACATTATTGGATTTATAAAAAAGGACGCATGGAATTTTGTTTTAGCATTAATTTTTTAAGAACTGATGTGATAAAATCTGAAACCAGTTCTACGAATTTACCCTAAATTTGAAATAATTTTTTAAATTTAAGACACTTGAGAACAACATTCAAACCTTGTCATCGACTATTATCTCTGATGTATCAATGCGGATATTTCAGATTGACTCGACGCTCCTTAGTAGGCTATGCCTTGAAAATTTGGAAACTTCTGTGCACTCGACAACCAACAACTTGAAAACCCATAGATGCACAAAAAAGTATCAAAGATTTTTGAGAAAATTACGGGCGATTTTCAATCACAACATTTCCCTTCACCAAAGATACTTTTCAGAAAATGCGGCAAGCGGGATACTTCTGTGTTGGCATGGTTTCCAAGGACAGTGTTTGTCAGACGAAGTTTAAAAATAGTCTTTGGCGAAAACAATCCGAGGACACATTCGCCGAACATATTCTTCTGCGGTAGTGCGCATTCATCTTGGAATAATAACTTTTTGATGCTTCTACAGGTGGTTCTTTTATTAATAAAACACCATTTATCTTTGGGTTGCCTTCTAAAAAAACTTCCTTCAGTCTTGTTTATCGTGCACAATAAATATTGAGGCAAAGTCGATGTCCCCACTTGCATGACGGATCTGAAAACTAAAAACGTAAACATTCGAGAGCGTTAAATGTTTTCCATTACAGAATCTCTAATGGATAAAAATATTTCGAATAAACTTGAGTCACATGGGCATTCTTAGGCAGCACAACACATCCGAAGATAAGAAGCCAAATAGTTGATTCTTTACTTGTGCCAAACATTTGAAATTTAGACGCATGACCTCTAGTCAACTACTTTTGACAATGTCATTTTACATGAAAGCAAAATAAGCATGGTATGCTCTTCGACCAAAAAATGTTAATCTCCCTAATTATGAGTAATCACTGAAAACGTACTTCACACATAAAAAGTTATTTAGTTGTTGGAAAATTCGAAAAAGTGACTGAAAGTACTTTTATTAAAACGTTTGTTTTTGAGCATGCACATTAGGCGTTATGTTGCCTTAGTTACTAATTTGATTTGCGGTCGTATTGAGATTCTCCATTAGATAGTCTATCAAAATGTGATTGGTCTGGCTGCCTCACCCTTGTCTAAACTGCCAAAGCATTTAAGAAAAAAAGATCGCGTTTATGCGCAGAATGGCTCACCTGGCCAAATAGAGCCTATTCTTCGGCCCCTGGGAAGAACGGTTTAAAGTACATGGGCTACTACACACGCGTAATAGATTAAAACTCATTAACCGCAAAAATACAAACCACTTCTTCTACATGCCGCTGAAAGGCTGTGCGCAAACCAATTTAGAAAATTAATATCAGGAAAAACAACTTTACCTCAATTCATGGATTCCTGAACAGCGTACAGCTCAACTAACTGAAACAGAATTTTCAGTTGATTTTAGACAAAGTGAAGGTGAATATTAGCCTCTCTTTCCAGAATTACCTTTAACAGTTTCAGTCAAGCCACTACAAATCATCCCTGCAAAAATCACAAGAAGAATGCGTTAAGGGGATATGTTGCCTTATAGTTAGTGGAATCTTCGATGTAGTCTTTTTGCTATGTTGCAGACTGGAATTTGCATCGTCTTTGTACAGCAGGAGAGATGACGACGAATAAAATCAAGCAATCATCATGAATTTGACCAGCGATGTTTTCGAATAAATATGAACCGCGTGACACCGGTATCAGATGGGGAAGCGTAAAGGCAGAACTTTGGCAGTATATACAGTAGGTGGGCTAATTTACGAAATGTCAACCGAACTTCCGAAATGCCTTTTCGTTTCTAAAAGACTAGTTAAGTAGGGTTGTAAAACTAGTCGGCCTGCAACATAATTTTATAATATTTCGGTGACCTCAGGATGCCGGATTTCGAATGAACTTCCTTTCGTCTGCATGAAAAAACTACACTGTAAAAAATGACTATATGTATAGCATGCACTTTTTCATTGATTTTTGATGTCCTTAAATATTCAATTATAGTTCATGGAAAACATGTATAAAAATATTCATTCAGTTGCTGATTCTGTTGATAAGTATATCTTCTTCTAATTTTATGCCCGAAGGAGGAATATGATTCGGTTTTGAAAAAAGTTTCCCAATTCTGGAATAAATTTAATCCCCGTCTATCCTCACACTTGGATTCAGGCTTTCAAACCTACAAGCCGTATATTTTCCGCGTACGGAAAACTACATACTCCTCTACGGTAATAAAGAGCAACAATATAGGGTTCATACAACTTACCAGTGAATTTGATTCACACTGTTAACGTTGCAAGCCACATTGGTAAATGCAGTGTTATGGCGATTTATGAACAGCCATTTCGCGATATTTAAAAGTCTCATAATTAGAAACTTTTTAAAGCTTAACTGTGCACATCGTTTGAGCAAAAAAATAGAAGAAAACGTTATTTCCTACCAAATGAGCAAAACTACTTTGGCAGCGCTTGTTGGCTACGGCAGAGGCGGCTGCAATCAGACTAGGCGGACCGGTCCTATGCGCACAGAAGTACTTCATACAGGTCCCACAGTTGCCATGGGTCAAATTCACCAAACCAGCCATCCGCATGGATATACCTTCGCGGGGACCCACCTTCGGCTTGGCGCTGACTAGAATTGTGGTGTTTCACCCTCTCCCTCTCCCTTCCCTCCCTCCCCAAGCCCGAGCTACGGCATAATTAGCTATTTGCCTGCATCGTTTATTTTGTTCGTTCAATAGCAATATAAATGTACAGGCCTGAAGAGAATTTATCGAGAGAGACGTATGCTCGCCTACTTGCCTTTTGACTAGTCGCAAACGTTTTAACACTGTGAGAGGGAGGCCTTTAACCTGAGTCAAGGGGCTATTTGAGGCATTCGCGCAGTGTCAACCGCCTGTGCGAACTCTGCAAAAGTTTACGCACACATCTTGGTAGCTACGGCCAAGTCCAGCTCACTGGCTTACGACGATGCCGATTGCTTTCTCGCCCGTCGACCATTACCCCATCCCCAACAGCTACCGTCACTGAAGAGTGACGCCTCCAGACCCGCTACCCCGGTCACACCAACTTCGAGTGTGTAGGGCTCATTTTTCGGCCTGAAATTGCATGAGAAACACGGCATTTTGAAGTGGCCGTCTCTAACAGCCCCGCAGACTTACGGTAGGTGGAATTACTTATGAAATGCCCACCGAAATTCCCAAATAGGTTTTGGTTTCGAAAAGCTTAACTAATAAGGGTTGTAAAACTAGTCAGCCTGCAACATAATTCTTTAATATTTCAGTTACCTCAGAATGCCGGCTTTCAAATAAACTTCCCTCCGTCTGCATGAAAACACTACACTGTAAAAAATGACTACATGTGTAGCATGCACTTTTTTCATTGATTTTTGATGTCCTTAAATATTCAATTATATTTCAGGGGAAACATGCAAATAAAATATTATTTCTTTCACTCATTCGTTCGATAATTACGTCTTCTTTCAATTTTATGCTCGAAAAAGGGATATAATTCGGTTTCAACAATTTTTTCTAATTCCCGAATAAATTTAATCCCGGTCTATCGTCACACTTGGATTCAGGCTTTCAAACCTACAAGCCGTATATTTTCCTGTACGGAAAACCACACATTTCTTAACGGTATTAAAGGGCAACCATATAGAGTTCATAAAATTTAGCAGTGGATTTGATCTAAACTGTTAACGTTGCAAGCCAAATTGGTAAATGCAAAGATATAACGATTTATGAACAGCCGTTTCACGATATTTAAAAGTCCACAATAGGAAACTCTTTTTAAAACGAAAGCTGGTCCTTCATTGGAGTATGCCATTAAAAGAAGAAGTAATTGTCTACCGAATAAGCAAAAGAATGAATACCTTTATGCATGTTTTCCATGAAATATAATTGTGCATTTACGTGCATCGAAAATAAATGAGAAAATGCATGCCAATTAAGTAGTCATTTTTTACAGATTGTGGTTTTTACGGGCAGCCAAAAGGACGTTCGTTCAAATGCGGGCATCCTTAGGTAACTGAATTCTCGTAAACAAATGTCGTAGGCTTCTTAGTTTTACAACACTTTTCAATTAATCTTTTCGATACGAAAACGCATTTCAGAATTTCGGTTGGCATTTCATGAGTTAGCCCACCTGATGTGGATGATGGATACGTGAGTGCACTACACACAAGCTTGAGGACTAACTTATACAGCAGTAATGTTAGTATAGATATATATATTTACAAATGCAGTCAAAAATCGTGCCGAAGGGGAGACTGACGGATAAAGTGGCACCAGTGTTGGAGAGAGGCTGGACTTGGTTAAGGAACATATCGGAATTCAAAACTGGGAGAATTTTATAGTCGACGCAATGGCAAATTGCCTTCAGTACAGGGGGGAACGAACGTCGGGGTATGATTCTGATACCCAGTATAAGTTATCCATTGGAAATTAAACATCATCAGTAGATTCTGTTATGTGATCATGGAAAATGCTGGCAGAATACTCTTACGCAAACAGGAGGCAACCTCATGAAAATGGAGAGGAGGGATGGTGAACTGTAGGCATGCAACGCTACGCAAATGTTACCAAAAATAGATATATTTATGCCGTGCTAAACAGAGTGGATAAAGAGGAGACAAGAATGCGCAGCCAACAGGCAACCAGCATCCCTGAGAGAAACTGGTGTGATCGGTGATAAGACAGCGCAGTAATTACGAACTACATATGCGCACACACGACAACCTCAATCCAGGCCTCCGGACAGCAGACTGAGCCATTAAAGCAAAATATGCTGAGGATAATGCGCCTGAATTAGTATCTAAGTCGTAAGGGCCCAAGAAGATTGATTTGATGGGATATGAAGAACCAATTCAGTGAGCCTAAAATAAGTAGATTAATAAGGAAGACGATACGCGTCCATTAGGACAGCAGACATAAGGAATTCTATTTCTCCTTAAAAAAATGTGCATATCATGCAGTACTTGGGGAATAGACCCAAATCTCTAAACCAAAGAGTTCGTATGTGTCAAGTAAGTCAGTAGCTTTTAAAATGCAGAAACCTTAAAGATAATTTCTAACGGCAGTCACCGAAATCATATAGAAAACACCTGCTACTGACAAAAAGACCCTCGGCTGTAGGCGGATTTTGTCACAGTTAAGGCAGGATCTTATCCTAGCCTGTCTAAATTTCTAGGGACATGAGTTAGTTTAGCGTTGACGCGTTTCGACAAATATCGTCAAGCGCATAAAAAGAGGAAATTTGAAAGAAGAGTAAAAATGTTGAGCAGCAACCAGATCGTTAAGGCTGACAAATTCGTTTTTCGCAAAATGTTGAGATAAACCGCGTAGTCACGCAAACCACGTAAGTGAAAAAGCTATTTTCGATGTCTTAAAGTTTAGCAGAAAGGGAATAAATACCAGCTGGCTAAGTAAGTTTACTAAGGGCAAAATATAGCAGAAAACATGCACTAAATATTTTTTGTGAAGAGTAGAACAATATTTGGACGTCGAAATTAGAAAAAGTAGCCAAAACATTACTTACAGAGGAAGAAAACAGATGACTGCTTCTCATAAAGCCATTTTGAGGCATGATTTCAGACGGGGTTTGACACCAGTATCTGCTTAGAAACACAGCAACTTTTTTAGTCCCGACTGTGAGGTGAGATGATTCCGGTTAAAGTGCGGGTTAGAAAAATGTTATCCGGGGCAGCGTCCGCGAGGATAGTGGAGGAAACGAAATAATTAAATTTTTGCATTGTAGGGCAAGATTGGCCTCCTTCACTTAAATCTACAATTAATATTTACAACAAAGACCGGAAGTTCTATGCTCCCTTGCGTGCCCAAGAATTTACCCACCTCACTGCGTGCTCGTCGCATTGTGAGGTCTGCATCGCGTAATTGCCAAATTAAAAATACTCGAAAATCCATTTGTTGCGGTATCGGCGACAATGTGTTTGTTTATCCATCTTATACTAAATCAGTATTGACCCCTCCGTTTTCGCTGATGCAACAGTGTATTTATAATCGTTTCTTTCATCTCAATGACCAAACAGATAATTTTACTTTGATTGGGATGAATAAACAGTTACGAAATCTGGTTTGAGTAGACACTTGCCCTGGTTGGTCGGGCAGTATTTAGGGTTTTAGAAAAAATAACATAAGCTCATTTCTTCCTCACAGGGTTTTTCATCCACCGACATTTGAGGGGTAGATTACCGGAGGCGGGTATTTTCTTCGCCCATCATATGAAGAAGACGATTATAATTTATTTTTCTTCTGCAGAGTTTTGATCGCAAGGTAAGGATGTCAGATGCTATCATCATTGATACGTGAATGTTGTGCTGGCCAAAAAACCACGCGCCTATTCTGAAAGTACGTTTATTCAGACCAAGTCAGAGACGGCCAGATTCCGTTATGGCAAATTTTATGAAGACGGTTGGAGTATGATTTTCACTGCGTCCTTTCATCGGACGTCTATTCAGTAGAAACACAATTCCATCCTGGTTAACTGTTTAATTAGGATCATCTTATAATATCTGAATAAGTATCTCTCTAGCTTAATGAAAGGAGTTCAAAATAACTGCAGATACCGTCAGAAGTAAGTGCCATTTAGCCAACTGCGGTTTTTCATAATATCTTGGCGGATTTCATAAACATATTTTTGAAACACCATTCACAGATTAGCTCTGCGACGGAGATGCTATTTACTATTCCTGTTTTACCTATACACCCGTCTTCTTTGTCTTTGCAGTTTGTCAGTCATTGATAAATAAGTAAGTGAACAGTGTCAAAAACAATGAATCGAACTCAGTTTTTTAGTTTTCAAATTGAGAGACAGCGTACCAGTCCATCGTTTTTTTGCTTGTTGCTAAAGATGTAAAGGCGGATGCGTTAAAAGTGGACTGTGTATTCACGTTCACCTCTGAAGATTACATGCCTTAAGAGTGGGAATGTAGCTGAAGACCATAAGTACTGATGGCAGGCAGAATGGCGACCTGACTTTACGTTGAATCAAAATTCGACTGAGGACCCATCATAACTGCCACTGAAAACCTGTGACATAAAAATGACACTGATTTTGGCCAGCGACTTGTACCATGTCTTTCTGCACGCTGAATTCAAAGTGGTTTACTCCGGACATAGGGTTGAACTGTGTCCTAGGCAGGGAGTAAAAAGGAATACAGGTTCATTAATTTGAATGCTAAGACCCTGCACTTACGTAACCACTGGTCACTCTTGGTCTAGTTTACATCTTTGGGTCAGTGTCTATGAATAGAAAGCCGTGACTTTTTCTAGATTATGAGCAGTGTTTCATCAATTTGCCACGCTAGTTGGCCACTGTTTTATTGTTTTTGAGCATTTTTGTGGTCTTGATTGCACATTGACGGGGGTGCGTGCATCAACTTGAATTCAAGTTGACCCAACTGTGAAGAAGCTGGTGCCTCGGTGATATCCAAACCCACGACAGCAATAGGAGGCTTTAGTACAGCCAACTCTCTATCCATTTAATCTACGAGGCCCCGCCGAACGACGCGAGTTTAATCACATTTGAGTCATGTTTATCCGCCCAACCGACTGCATCGTCTGGAATCCACCAAATTAGATGCAGTTAGTTGAATTCTAAACAGGATTTCCTAAGAAATACATCTAGAATCCACCAGATGACTACATGGCTAATAAAATTTAAAAAATGCTTTTGCAGAGTTTAAATAATTTCCCTTGAGCCAACTGTGAACTGACGAAAGACCTCCGAATATTCAAATTCTCGACGTCGCTTAATTTGCGTTTGATTTGCATGACAGTTGCGTGTCCTTAGGCCAAAAGGACAGTGGAATGGGGGCTGGAATGTTGAGTTATACTTTGTAAATCCTTGCATCTCTAGTGCATAGACGTAGTTCGCCAGTGAAAATGCTCTGAAAATTGGCCTAGCTATTTATTACAGAGCCAAAGAAAAACAGTCTGGTAAGCGATTAAACTTTGGCATAAAAGTGGAACCCACAAGGCCTCCTGATATTATTTTTCTGGTAACGAAAGCGTCTTTCAAATTGGCGGGTCCTTAGATAGCTTAGAAAGCAGACATGTTTTGTCTCAATGCTGTTGTCCTATCTGCGGAGCATGAGTCTGTTTCGTTATGCCTCTGCATTGCGCAATAACATGCGACTGGCTGTAGGTTCATTGTCAATGCGGAGCAATAAAAACACTATCATTACGACAAAAATCGCCGATATCTCCCTTGTGGATAGTTCTGTTGTTACAGTCGACAGTGTGCTTACGGCAGACCTATGATGTAACTAAATAATTTAGGAGGGATCGCGCAAAGATCTGAGTTGCGCATGAATTATTTGGCAGCACTAACTTGCAGTTATCTGAAAAATCTGAAATTGCCATATTAACTTAGTCTCGACATTTTTATTTCACGATTTCACCCCTTTTCATAGATGTAGGTACTCATGGTTGAACCCTCAATTTCCCAACATTATCAATAACCAATTCTTATGAGTAACTGTATGATTGATCTAGTCTTTAGGTGACTTATGTACTAGCAATCGACGTTAGCCGTCTTCACTAGTAAACTATCAACTCTGCGGTTTAGACAACGTGTTAAGATCAAGTCGTCAGGATACATCAAATTCCGGGTTATGAAGACGAATGAGTGCCATTTTCACTCCCGCTGCTGCACAAAACGGCCCATAAAGGCCGTATTTTACCGCTCTGATAGTCTATCCAACACCTATATCTGCTTAGGCAGAACTCGTTACTGGAGATCTATCCCTCTAGAGATGTGTTTCGTAAATTATATAAACCAGATTTTGTAAATATTTGAGTTGAACTCCATTTCTTAGCACAAACTGTGATGCTTGAGTCGCAAGCACAGATTCAATTTGCATAATGCGATTGACATCAGATAAGTACTTATTAGCATAATAAACTGGCAGTTTGGATAAAAGGAAAGGTTTCTTGGGTAAGTTATCTATCGGATGGATTATGACTTGTCCCAGTCCAAAGTAACTTTAAGACACTTGCGTATTAATGATAAACATTTTATAAAGGACGCGACATTTCTATTTGAATCTTTAATTCATTTAGATGTATCCAGAATAAATTGAAGCAATAGAATTCATAATAACATTAGGGTTTTGTTAAAAATGAAGCATCTTTGGAGGTTGAGTGAATAGTACAGTAGATGTGCTAACTCATGAAGTGTCAACTAAAATTTCGAAATGCGTTCTCGTTTCGAAAAGATAAATTAATTAGTGTCGTAAAACTAATCATGATGCAGCATAAATCTATAATTTTCCAGTTACCTCAGGGTGTCGGCTTTCGAAAGAACTCATTTTCAGCTGCATGCAAGATCTACACTCTGCAAAAAATGACTTCTTATGTAGCATGCAATTTTCTCATTGATTTTCGATGCCCTTGAACATTCAATTATATTTCATGGAAAAAATGCATAAAAATATTCATTCTATTACTAATTCAGTAGAAAACCACGCCTTCTTCCAATTTCATACTCAAAAGGAGAGTATAAATTGGTTTTAAAAAACTAATTCTCTAATAATTTTGAACTTGACCTGCTGTTGCACTTGCATTCAGGGTTTCAAAACTGCAAGTTGTATATTTTCCGTGTACGGAAAACCATGCATTTCTCTACGGTGTTAAGAGGAGATCATATAAGGTTCATAAAATTAAGCAGTGGATTTGAGCAATATTGTTAACTTTACAAGCCACATTCGTTAATGCGGAGACATGACGTTTCATGAACGGCCATTGGACGTATTAAAAAATCTCACAATTAGAAACGTTTTCTAAAACCGAATTATATTCTTCTTTTGAGTATGAAATTGGAAGAAGACGTGATTTTCTGCCGAATAGGCAAAAGAGGTAACTAGCTCATTATAGATTTATGCTGCATCATGATTAATTTTTCAAAAACTACTTAATTTATCTCTTGAAAACGAGAACGCATTTCGAAATTTTGGCTGAAATTTCATGAGTTAGCACATCTACTGTACATCATAAATAGCAAACCGACAGTTGGGTGGGAGTTGCTTGCATTCATGCAAATGCAGAGTTTAGAATTTTTAGCATTTAAAAAGCGATTTAAGGACTTGTGTGCCGAGTTACTTGTTGTGTTTCCTATAACTTCATTCTAAGTAATGATAAAGTCCCTGTGTTTATTCTGACAGCTACACTTTGATGATTGCGTCTCTACTACGCAAAATGGTGATCATAGAGTGTGAAATCCCGTCTTCTATTTTGATAACCAATTGACTGCCCATCTGACAATTTAAAAAGATGACTTTTAATCTAGCTGATTAATGCTATTTGGGAATAAAAGATGATGATGCGATCACTTAAACAAGAAAGTTATTAGTTTGAGGTTTTGGACTCTCACCCGAACCCATCATCAGATACAGTGGCAGATAAGTTTTATTGTGGCACAAGGAATGCAGTATTAATACCACGAAGCTGTCATGGCGCCACATGAGTACTATGATTAACAGCTCTCCTGATCACCATTAGAAGTCTTAATTGATGCGATGGTGGTGTGTCAATCCGAGTAGTTAATGGTCGCGATTTCGTCATCTGTGTTGAATACTGGTGCGACGACTGCTCTACAAATTGGCTCGCGGTCACTGAGATTATCGATCGTCCGTTTCCTACCCCCGTGACTGCTTCCCTTGCCCAGGGAATGTTTCAGGAGTGTTTATGATAACAGGAGGTCATTGCGCTTGTTGATTAATTACGAACCTGAGAACCATGACTTGAGCAGGTCGCGGCTAACGCGGTTGTAAACCCCATGCAGGAATTCCAACCTCTCGAAACTTGAAAATACGGCCATTTGCCGTTGAATAAGAAAACACCTATGAGAAAACGCCTCATCGCCTCACTGATGCCGTAAGCTCGGCCATTCGCGTTTGAAGTACTCTCTTAGCTGCTCCCACGTAGTGGCTTTGTCCAAAACTGCACCAGATCCGGTAAACGAATCCAGACGTTTCCTGTCGCGACAGCGAGTCTTTCGGCCGCATGACCTATCTTTTAGGGTTGCTTCCTGCCTATGTGCATCCCCAACTCCAAGTGAACTGAAAAAAAGGCCGCCGGAAGCCTGATGATCTTCACATACGAAAGACCCCGCCAAAAGTCGGGGTCGGTTGGATTTGGTCTCCCGTTTCGTCTGCTTACGCACTGGTTGACAAAGTTGCGCGGGTAAGCACTGGCTCTCAATACCCGTCGAAGATATTGTAATTCAAAAACGCTGTCATTCCTTTCACTGTAATACCTCTCAATGCGCTCGTATAGCGCACTTACGCAAGTGGGTCTGTGACTGATTGGGTGGTTGCTGTTGAAGTTCAGTGCTTGCATGGTTTTTAAGCCACCACAAGCGTAGCAGTAAACGAGGCCAGTAGGTTGCCCTTTTCCTTCTTCATCATAAATCGAATGTCGGAGAAAATAGCGTTAAGATTTTCTTTGAATGCCATCACCTGATCCCGTTCGATGACGACGAGGATATCGTCCACATAACAATATCAGAATTTTCGGTCTGTGGTGTCAGAAATTAGCCGCCCAAGCCACTATAAAACCACCTTGACTATGAGTACGAAAATCGACAAATCTACTGGCGTGCACTTCACCTGCTCGTCTTGAGACTGTTCATCTTGAGACAAAACTTTAGGAGTTAGATGAATTGGGCGTGTCCAAGACGATTTCCAGTTTCGTCGTATTTCTCTCGTAATAGTATTTCCATGGTCTTGACTGCCAGGTCCCTCGGTATAGAAGTAAAACGAGACGTGACATCGAAAGATTCTATGACATCGTTTGGCAGGAGACGTACACCTTTAAAACTTTCCAAGAATTGTTTTGAGAGTTGACTGTGGTGTTCGAATCGGAGGTCAGAAACTTGAAACGCCGAAACAGCCACTTTGCCACTCTGTAGGTTGGAGTACCCCTTAGTGCTCTGATGGGCCGGAGAGAAGCATCTTCTTTGTGCGTTTATTGCTCTCCTGCCATGCGTCGGTCGATGGGTGATATTGCACCTCAGTTCCCGATTGCTAACAGCATCGTGTTGATCTCGCGTATGAGAGTCTTTGTTAAGTTGATTTCGCATGGGACATAGGACTGACGATCCATCAACAAACCTTTGGCTTTTTGAACGTAGTCTGTTCTGTCCACTGCCCCCGTGAGACGTCTATTGTCCACAGGAATGAAAACGAGTTTGTTGTTGGTCCTACGTTCATTAGGTGCGTTATGTTCGAATTTGGAACGCACGTCACATGGCCTATGAACCATGAAGAGGGTTGGTACTTGGTGTCAAACAAAGCGTTTGATTTCGCCTATTGCTCCCGTCTGCCGTAGGAATGACTCCACTGTTGTAATCATGTAAGCAGGTTTGGCATCGGCTGTGTTACCTTAGGCCTCTTGCCGTAGCAGCTGCATTTATTCGTCCGTCAGCTCCTTTGACGACAAGTGGCGCACCAATTTGCCGTTCTTGGGTGAAATTGGTGCAGATAATTTACGAACTTTTCTCTCTAGGTTTGCTCTACGTGTCTTTTTATACCAGCAGCACATCACCTTCATTTGGTCAGTCCTCCGACGGTATTTGTGGAGCCTTGACTGACAGTCTTGGAGGAACACTCTGATCATTCATCTGCCGTGTTGAAGTACTGCGCGTCTTGCCAGCCCTGTTACCCGTAGATTTGCATGAAATACACTTCGGTAAACGCATTATTGTCGAGACACCTGTGAAGGTACCGAATCTTTGCATAAGTGGGCTATTCTAAAAGCACAACTGTTTCCAAACACCGAGGCGATCGGAGCGCATCGCATTCAAAAAGACTGCCAATAGAAGCGAACTGGCGAGTTCCATGAAGCAGTTGAGAAGATGAAGAAACGATCACTGAAACAAGAAATATATTGGCCTGGAGTTTCAAATTCTCACTCTAGCCCATTACCGCAGACAGACGCAGACAAGGGTAATGGTGGCGTCGGGAGTGTAGTATTTATAGCACGTAGCTGTCGTGAAACCATATGCCGACCATAATTAACAGATCTCGCAATCGTAGCTGGGGGTCGTAATTTATGCGATGGCAGCTTGTCGGTACGAGTCCGAGTCGTTAATTCCCGTGGTGTCATCATCCGTGTTGGGTCTGGTGTGACGATTACTCAGTAACTTGGTTCACCATTGTAGCGGTTAAGCAGTAATGGTGTACGCTCAGTACGCCACAACTTCGGGCCATATCCCAAGTTGCTAGAAGCAGGACGCCATTTGGTAAGAACAATTTATTCTGTACAGAATAGTGAAGGGGAAGTTGGCAACCGGAGAAGGATGCGTCCAGCGCCGCGGAGGCGGCGTCCGCGAGAGCGACGAACCCTGTGACGCCAAAGGTCGTCGCTGCAAAAGTGTCGTTGCAGATTGTTTACTCTATTGTTCTGGACTGTTTCCGCCTGTCTTACCAATCAGCGATAAGAGTTGTGTTGATTGGCTCCGAGCCCACGCGAAGGTAGTGACAAGCCTCGCGTGGTGCAGGCAGAGAATCGAGCGAATGCCTGGTGCAGAGAGTGAATTGCAAGGAGACAAATCGAAGCCGGGCAGACGTGCGTGCCATAGCAGACTGTAGCTGGAACGTATGTGCAGGCGCTAGCAAGAGGCGACGTAGCCATTATGGCTGTCCCCTACACCATCACTGGGATTGGTGGGGGTGGTTACGATCATAAAAATTGGTTCGCAAAGTACGTGACAAAGAGGGCTTCCTGCAACCTCCAGCTAATGTTTGACATAAAGACACAAGGGTTTCCTTGAGTGAATACAGTGCAAAAGATCATCTGTGTGGGTGCAACAGGGTTAAGTCCAGTAAGATTTGGCAGAAAAGGTATACTCAATCCAATGAACTCAGTTGTGGTTCCCAAAACAGTATCTTCGATTTTACAATTTCTTTTTGCTGTGCAGTTCCCACCAGTTAGCTGCGAATGGATGAAAAGGAATGTGAAGTACCTAACATGTCATACAAAAAGTAAACAAAATACCGAAATACTTTTTATATTCGGTGGAACGTTTGGTGGGAATGCAATATTAATTATCATGCGGCATAATCGCAAGATGTTTTGGCTACGCCAGCTTGGAGGATGAAGAGCGAACGTCTTTTTTGCCTACCTGTGAAAAATTGCACTTGGTGAAAACGACTGCTTAAGTATTCTTTAGACTTCCGGTTAATTTTAATGCCCTTATGAATTCAAATATAGTTTGTTGAAAAATTTCCCAAGGCGTTCTCCCATGTAACTAACTTGCGGCAGATTACCTTTCTTAAAAAAAGGTTTAGGTTAAGGACAGACAATTTTTTTAATTTAAAATGCTGGTATTTTTAAATATTTTTAAGGCCGGAAATCGCTTATTTGCATACAGTCGCGCCTGTCCGCTTTCTAATGTTGCTTATGAAGTACTCAGCAGGGCTAACATGCAATGTGGATTTTTATGAATCAAATTTGACGTTTACTTTCTAACAAAGAAAGCATGATTTTCTATACACGTTAAGCATATCATATCACGTTTGAAAACCATAAACACACTACAACTACGGCTTGGCTTTAAATAATGCGAGAACTGGGAAAATAATTTAAAACAAATGACACACATTCTCATTCGTAAAATTCGATGATTGTTTTCGGTTGAATTGGTATAAGAAAAAACGACTCAACGAAACTTCCAATTTGATATGCTTAAATAAGAGAGGTTAGTAAAAACCATTTAATAAGCTAATCTTTACAACAGTCATTTTTGCCAAAGTGTAGCTTATTTAGGCGGTCGTAAAGAAGTACAGTTAATATTCAACAACTGATGTAATTAAAGTACTTTCGAATTGTGCTGCGCGATGTTCAAAATTATATCACCACCTAGATAAACTTTTTTAATCAAAAATGCACTTCAAAATTTCAGTGAGCAGTACATGATGTAGGCGAGCTACTGCATGTTCATGCTGATTAATTCAGGTAAACAATGAATTACAGTGAACCGCTTTCTTTTCATTGGAGTTAGACGACAGTGAACCGCGATGAAATCTGCATACTTCATGTTAGTTAACAACCTCCCATTTTCTCGTTTTCCGGCGTTGTGGTTTATTATTATCAGGAAATCCTCTAAACCGCCTTGTTGGGGTTATTCCGAGTAAACCTCAGACGGGGATCTTAGTATGAGTAACAGTAAAATCTATTTCCAATCTCTAGTTTAAAGATGTGAGTAATGAAAAGACCAACTACATTCAAAATGTTATTTTAGCAACTGAAATAAATCGTTTAAAAATTAATTGGGACGTCTAAGTTGCTTACGTTGAAAGGCTGTGTTTTAAGCTTCAACTGTCTATATGTCAATAATTAATGAGGACATAAATGCCTTACCCAGCTTAAAATCGTCTTTGTTATAACAGAATTCCATTTCTTCGTTTCCATCTGCTTTCACAAATCCCTTGTTATTAAACGGCAGTGGTGCAAGTTGTCAGGGTGCGATTGTCGCAAAATGACGCTCGGTTCTTTTTTTGTCGGGAGATGCGGTGGCCCTTCTATGTGTTTGACACCTTTTTTAACAAAAAACTAAATGGGAATAGTCATATGATTAACCCCAGCTCTATTAGAGAGGTCTGATGTTTCTCAAATTTCGCTCTTGTTTTTTCTCTGTACCTAAATAGCATACCAAAGGTTACGCTGTGCTGCAGAATGCAAAAAAGATTTTCTTTCCTCCGTCATGGGTAGACTAAGTGTGTTCAGATAAATGCAATTTACCAACCTATCCTAAGCGGTAGGGCGGACTTTGGCGTTGACATATTTCCAACCTGCTCGCATTGTGAATTGCTTCTTTGCGAAAGTTCTCTAACCTGAAAGTTACGTAGTTTCGAATTACAGCCTTTACTTCCAAATTGACGTCTTGACAGTATAGGATGAAGGACGGCTGTAATGCATCAATGACAGTATTCCATGGAAGAGGGCATGCCTTGCGAAATGAATGTTTTTTTTTCATAGGCAAAAATATTGTTTCTACATGATTTGCCTACGAGATATACTCGTATAAAAACGTAAAATTTTGATGTTTTCTGTACACGATAGAAATGGCAATGCGCCATAGCCATTGAATCTCTGAAAATGTATTCAAGCGATAAAAACGAAAGACTTACCAGAATACTGAAGCATCTTTGAAAACTAATTATTTAGAGAAAAGAAGTTCCATTAATTTTTTAAAATTCTGTCGTACGCAGTTGAACTAAATTAAGAGTATTTTCCGAATACAGTGACAGCGATATTTAGACACCAAGACTTATCTGGTCTTAATTATTTAGTTTCAGCAATTACTGAATGTTATGTATGACCGTTTTCATAAAAGGTTTCTAGCAACCATCAGAGGTTGAATATAACGACGGTGTTAAAGTGCTTGATCAACAAATTAGAAAAAAAACTAGTTTTATTGTTAACTATGTACTTTACCTATATAATTTAACCGTGCATAGTTACCATTAAAAAATTCACAGGGTTGTCTTTTGTTTTCTGTCCAGTTTTGTGATAAATAGTGCATATTTTGCATCTTAGAAAGCTTGATATTGTCCCCTGTTTGCTCTCGATGCTGCCTGCCCTGAAGCCTAAGTTCACACATACGCTTGCTATTGGAAACGCGATTTATTGGAAACGCTAACTCTATGGAATGACATCTAACCTATTGACCTTCAGACTTCAAAACCAGTAAAAGTGCCGTTTTTCTTTCAAAAGAAAAACGATTAATATATCCCAAAATATACTTCGTAACTTTGAGCAAATTGCTATAATTGGCGATCTTATTCGAGATAATTACCCAATGGGAAATTGACAAGTTAACAAAGTATTATACTACGTTTAACGGTACGTCAAGGATTTAAAAAGCGATTTCAGATGGAAACTATATCCCTTATCACAACTGGAATTCGTGTGCATGTTAAATGATAAACGTTTGTCGCCATTAGGGAAAAAAGTGCTACAAAAATCAGATACGAGTCTTTCTTCATTTATGGATTCACAAGCGTGATCTAAACTGATACACTATGCCTTCCGAAATGAGATACTAATTCATAAGTGATATATAAAATGATAAAAAGACACCTTTCAAAAAAGCAAGGAGAAAAGTGCCAAAAACAGATGGATATGAACATGGGGATTCTGCTTTATTGTTACAATAACAAAAAGGTTGTTGCGGGCCTGCATTTTTGATAACTTGCAGAAGACTACTCTCAGAGACTTTACGGATACATCATATGTAGAGTTTTGTAGTCGAACCGTATGGCCACACAGGACGACGATTCATCTCGCGAATACTCCAGAATGGACGGCCATGTTTAGGTAGGCAACTCAGTACTCAAAGGCGCTACTTACACGCTTGCGATAGGCCATGAATTCGACTTCGCGAGCCCGCGAACTGTGGCGGTAGACGACAAAAAACCGCAGTGGGAACTGCCAAAGCCACGGGTGTCTGACATTTACTCCAGCAAAGGACAAGGCGGTGTATTACAATGGTATAACAGACTAAACCCACGCAGATAGGTGGCGAGGACCGCTTTGAAATAAAGACGAACGCCGTGAGACCATTGCGAAGTAGGCGGCGCGAACACGTCTCAGTTACGGACAGTACCCCTACGTATTTTTCCCTTCCTTTACTGTTTACTTGTTGTCGCTCTCAAGAAGTCTAATTTAGCCAACTCAGGAGGAATAAGCCTACTCCTTAAGTGGTGCCCTTTCTTCCTCTTCAAAATGTAGTAGAGCTTATCAAAACATCACAAGTTAAGGGACAAAGCTGAGTGCTGAAATTCTTTGCCTTTTAAATGTGACCGGAAATTGACGTACTCCAAATGTACGATATTTTCCTGTTGGCATTTATACTTCTTATCAGATGACCTTGTAAAAACACCTAACGTTCGGGACGTTTTGATTATTTTACCGGCCCAAACTTCATATATCTGATAAACCTTTTCATAATTAAGGGTGTACGACGGCCACATTTTTGCAAACGTCCGTGGTCGAAATGTCATAAATTTAAAAAATACACAAATTCACTACTAGAATTTTCAACCAATTCTTTTTCGCGGGCGGACGGATGTCTGTTCCGATTTTCTTTAGAGAGTTATAAACTTATCATGCTTTCTCTGGTAAAAAGCGCAGAATTGACATCAGCTTGCTAATGCCAATAAAAATGTCACATTTTAATGTTATTTGATAGATTTTTTAATAAAAGACATACGCACTCGTTTAGGAAGCTCGAAACCATTACTCATAAACATCCCATAAGGTAAGTAGGGTCCCAGATGGTTTGTAGTAAAATCAAACTAAGCCGCGATTAAACGCAGCCGGTCAAGGGGTACTGGCCCAACCGGCTAGAATTACATTAATCGTACGTAGTCAACACAAAATGTGAGGATACAGTGTGTAACTTTGCTGGGCAGTTTGTTCAAAAGGTGTAATTCAGAACGGTTGGCCCGGTAACAGGCCGCGAAAGAGACCTTGCAAAACACGGATTTTCAGTTTGACATCTTTCCTCGGCGGTTAGTATTGCCTGCGGCGGACTCGAGAATGTGTTTTGGGCTACGATTAAGGTTAGGATTAGTTTAGGGAGTTTGATTATTATTAGGGTTAGTGTTGTCAGGCTTGAGTTACGGTTACGATTTGGGCTTGAGGCTGGGATTTGGTTTAAATTTGAAATCGTGGTTGAATTTAGGGATCTTAGGGTAAACGCTTTGATTTCTGCATTAAGGTTACATTGGAATTTCGTTTGTCACGCGAGGTAAGTGCTAGGCTTGCCTACTTAGGCACTAGCACAGTTAATGTTATTGTGGTAGTTGACTACAACTTTGCTGCTGGGGTAAAATGCCATACCCTTGTCAGAAAATATTAAATATCTGATTTTTATTTTCGACAGAAAAATACATAAAATGTCATAATTTTGTTGTAGAAATTAAGCAATTGCTAATAACCAGAGTTTAAGAGGTTTTTTAAAGTTGCTTAAACTCACTTATTTCGGAAAGTTATGTCGCACAACTAAACTTCGCTGCCTCTTCTTCGAGTTTACTTTTTGTGAATCAGATTCGCCCTGTGGGACGACATTTTGAGAAATCAAAATACAAGATGAAAAGCCACTAGACAGACAAGAACTGAGCATGCGGACTGAAGAACGCATAAAACTATTTTACATAAACGTCTCAATTGCGATGCAGAGTAATGGTTCAGCAATCCGCTCGACTTGCTTGAACGGTCCGGTATCCATTATATGTTTTTAGTTCTAATGAAAGTAACCGCGAACATCACATTAACGGATAGAAATGGAAAAAAAGTATTGTGCAAAACGCAATTACAAAATTCGCATTTTTGACATATCAAGACTGTGATAATGGAGGCGAAATTTAGAGGTCCATATGTTTGCATAAATAAAACAGAATGCTGCTTGGGCACCGGAACATTATGCTTTATTGTTCTAAGCTTTCGCACGCCTACAGGATTCTGTCGTCAGAGATAATAGGAACAACAAAAAAATCAGCAAGTATAGGGCACGCTGGCTAATCATTGGTCAATGGCGCAGGATTGGAGATGATTGAGTAAATCTCCGTTCTTCGGCGTCAGATCGATAAATCGATTGGTCAAGTAACTGGCCGAGGCCCAGGGTTTAAACAGTTCTGATCCTGATTTGTTTCAAGCGTGGACAATGATCTTGGTAACTGCGACGTTAAATTCATGGCCCATTTCGTAGGTGTGGCCGTCCACTTGTGGTAATCTATCGCCTCGCCGCCCAGCCAGAACAGGATACATAATTTTCCGGTGCGCAACAGCCTTATACTTCGCATCGTGCTAAGTGTATCACTAGATCAAAGGTCCAAAAACGATTGGCAAACGATATTTACGCTGCTAATTACAAAATGAAGCCATAAGGGATTTCGGAAAAAGTTCGTTGTTGTTCACCAAAGGAAGTGCTTCAATGTCTGCATGCTAGTCACGCCATTTATGTATGTTAATGAAACTGCTATGAAATTTTCGCATTTCACAACCGGAGATTCTTGTTAACGACCGGAGAATGCCCGCAGTGACAGTTTAAGACCTCAATTAAGACGTGAACCACAGCAGTGGTTGATGAGAGTAAAAAGCAGGGACCTGAGCTATCAAAAATGTCAAATACCATATGAACCCGCTGATCTGGGATTAGGCGCTAATGGAATGTCAACGAAAGACAGGCCAAAATCCTCTCCTTCCTCTATTTTTGGCAACGCATGAAAAAACTTTGACTTCTTCATGACGCAAACGTCAATGCGATCTGCAAACGGTAACTTCCCGGCTGAACTGCGTTACGCATTCTTTGGTTAAAATAGGAAAAAAACTTACGAACACATTCTGCGCATTTCGTCAATCTAACTGCTCTCTCCCAGTTATGATAGACTCGACTGTATAGTTCTCGTAAACAATCATTTGAGGATTGGTTCAGACGTGGGCCAAATTTCTAGAATTGTTGATTTATACTTACAGTAATATTGCTGGGAATCCTGACAACGTTCCCGCACAGATGGAATAAGATTTATTAAAAACGCCTTGTCCGAAGTTCATTTGTTCGGCCCTCTTTAGGAGCGGAGGTCTGCCTTTTAATTTGATCAACTTTTTGATCCTTAGAGTAAGTGATTTCGTAAAATAATGGCGTTGGTGTGAATGTGAACCTATGAAGACAATTGCTAAAGTAAGCCTGTTAGGCTGCGGGGAGCCTTTGTCCCAAAGCTTACTGTACGTGCCATATATCAGAGACAATTGGCTATTTTGTAGTAATCGGATTTTAGTATCAACTCCCAGTACAAGTTTCACGCGAAAGTTAACACAATGCTTCTCTCAATTTTGGGGAAAAGTGTGGTCTCGGCTTCCCTATTGCCCTTCAGGCCAGGAATCTTACTCAGGATGGTTTGTTTAATTGTTGCTACGTCAGCGTACACATATGCGGTTTGCCCGAAGGTTTGGACGCGTCTGCTATGCCAGAAACAGCAAACCAGGGCTCCGCAGTGTGCTGTGCGCTGGCAGTCCCCTGGTACCTAGTCGGTAGATGTGCTTGGGCTGCTTATGAACATACAGATCGTGAGCACAGTTGCCCAGTCCTCCTCGTCTGTCTGTAAACGTTGTTGTTTATATTACTGGTCAAGTGGGTCTGTTATGGATTAGGGGATGTGGAGTAGTACGTCCTGGTGCGGGCCTGGCCGCGCGATCCGCCGACGCCCTCCCGCCTCCGGCCTTCCTAACTTCGTCTTGGCACCGGGACCGGGTAAAGACGAAGGTGCGGTAAATGCTGCATAAGTCTATTATCACGGCGGTCGGAATGACACTTTGTGCTTGCTGCAAAATCCTCAAGCACTCCCTTAGTAAGGCTTCGACGTATTAGGATATTGACAAAAGTGAAATAGAGTTCCTCTGGCTACAGCTAAGAACAAGTTTAAAATTAGAGCAGGGTAGATTGCAGAAACACTTAAATTTGCTAGACGAAGTAAAGAAACATTTACAAACCACTAAACCAAGAGCTAAGGTGTGTGGTGAGGATGTCGGCATCAGGCATACTTAGGTAATTTCAGCGTTGCATTAAAAAACATTCTATCTGGATGGAAGGGGGGAGGGCAATCCGGTTACCGGCGAGATAAAACTGCTGAAAAAAGTCAGGGCTTAAGACTAGCTAGGATCTTGCCTTTGAAGCTCATGACAGATTTACCTTTGACAGTCAAGGGAACAAAGACTTTCTGACAGTCATCCAGGAACAGGAAAAAAACTATATGTAGTAATCGACAAAAATGTCGTCAACGCACTGGCGTATAGGACACCCCTAAGTCATTGTGGGGGAACAGGGCAGGTTAGGAGTCCTGTATGGAAACTTGAATTATACTTTAACTGTTGAGAAGTAAAATTGGATATGCGGTTGTCAGATTGGACTGAGTATATGTAGAAGAGGCAGTACTGTGCAGATCTAGAGACACTGCAGTCTACGGAATCGCGCTTTAATCTTGTCTTTTAGAGAAGGTGCCACGAGATAGTAGTGAGGGAAAAGACGAAATGAAAAAAGCTTCATGTGTACGCACGACGATCCTCGCCTAGGCCTCAGGCATCGGAGTGAGCAACAAAGACGAATGTATGAGGTGTGTTCGAGCCACGCCTTATATGAAAACTGCAAGTTGTCCAAGGATATGAGACGCAATGTGTCAACGATATAGAGGGCAGCTAGGACGAGGAAGGAATTGCAAAGACGGATTTTGAACTGAAAACACAGGGCATTTCATGGCGGTCCCTAAAACTATGTCAGTCAGATGCGTTCAGCCAAGCGTAACGCAGGGAAATTAAGTGAAAACTACAACCCCATTAAAGGCGCTTCTTGATAGCGTCTGCCGTCGCTGAGTGCAAAATGCTTAACGCTTTCGAAAGGGCGGTTGCGGAATAGATGGTGGTTAAGATTGATTATTTACTTGATAGTTCAGGTCCTTATTGACCGGAATCAGCCTCATCCATTAGCTATTGGGCCGCTCTTAATTTTTCAGATATTGGAATCAGCAAAAAATGTTTTTAAGGAAAAAGAAAATATATGCTGGCATAAAACAGTCACCTATTTAGACAACAACATTAGTTGTTTAGTTACAACTTCCATATGGCAGACGGATAGTGTCAAATCTCTACAAAAACCGCTTCGATGGCTTAAAAAATTACCCTAGGAGGAGAATGTCCCGTATGGATTAACTATTGTTACTTTTGTGGGACAGCGCTTTCGCACAGGATATATTGTAACATTGTTGGAGTTTAAATGGAACGTGCAACGTTGACTTGGTGAGTCCGCTGAGAGTTGAGGTGCCTAATCTTATTTCAAATATTGATACATGTTGGCGAAAAAATTAGAGGTAGAGGTTGAAGTTGATTAACCGATCTGTCCTGTGTTCTGATTCATTTGTTTTTTTTATCAAGAATTTAACTTTTTCAGTTCGCAGCCTAGACAAGTTCATAGATATGCTCCTATTAACACCGAAAAATCCTAGGTAAAAAGGAAACAGACTCCGTCATATCTAACCATAATAATTTCCTGGATAGTTCCGATATGATGAAACTCAAACTGAAAAGCTTTTACACCCCAGCTAGAGCGCGGTGGCATACAATAGTTTTAAGGAGGACAAATGTTACACTAATGTTACTATTTTGAAGCGGATGTGTGCTTCGGGGAAGGGCCACAACGCGTGATTTTTCGCTCAGGTTTAATAGTCGTGCCCACGTAAAATCGGAAAAAAATTTGAGAGACACTCTGTGATAAGAGAGAGTACAGAATATTTGGTAAATTGTACAGAAGTCTAAAGAGGTTATATAACATGGTGTCAGGAGCAACCTCGGTAGAATTATTAAGTGAAGTAGCAATTGAAGCTTAAAATGACGGCGGTGCGCAGACATTCGTTAATATCGTCAATAAGCAAGAACATAAGTTGTTTGGAGAAGATAGGGAACCAACAGGCTCCGTTAGGCGCCCTGAAAGTCAGTCACACCTTGCTGAAACGTCACTAAGTAAGCCGTGGGCACCACAACTATCCTGTTGGTTTATGAATCATTTTAGATTACGCGTTGAAAGGTTCTCATTGACGCAGATGTCCGGATCTGTTGATGGCAGCCCTATCACCAATTTGCGTTCAAGGTCGATAGCACAGAAAGCGGACCAGGTAAATCGTATAAAAGTTTGATTGACATTGGGCGTCTAAAGGTGCATGATTGAAATGCGTTGTCACATTTCTTTATCTGCAGTTTCCTCCACCTCTCCTTCCGGATTATAGAAGAGCAAACAAAAATGTGTGTGAATTGTTATGGTCCTCAATAGAACGTAAGAGTGGTAGGGATTTTGGGAGATATCTGTTGGTTAATTCAACACATTGAGAATTTTATAGGCAGTACTTACAACGATCTGCTACCGATCAGTCAAATTAACGGCCAGCCTATGTTGTTATCACGTAAAGTTAATCCTGATGAATTTATTGTAGCAAGCTTTATTCGTGTTTTGCAATTTGGTTTGTGTTGCTTAATAGAAAATGTAATAAAGGGAGTTGGATGACGCAAACACTCGCAACGTTTGTTCTCAAAGAGGTGATATATAAGAGCCATGTTTCTTGTCAAAAGTAACGCCACAACGAAATCGTTTATATTGTCGAAATCGCCAACCAGAACTATTGTGCTTGGATTATGCGTGTGTCGCGGCCACAGTGATTTGTAGCCTAGATGAGAGATGAAATTCAGTTCGCAATCGCATGGGGGTATTGAAGGTTACTTTTCTTTGATTCGACACCTTCCACATTCATAAGGCTATCTTATGCCGTCAAAGGTAAATATGCAAGTCACAATGATACTTCCATCTAATACACTTTATTGTTGCTGTCCAAATTGTACGCGGGGCTGTTTAATGCGTCTCTGTGACGGCATATTTTGTCCTGTTTTAAGCAATATAAAAAACAGCTCCTGATTTGAGTATAAACGGCCATAATACCAGTTTGCTGGCTGTGCGTTCCTTAAAGGCTTGACCGTTGCTTAGCTGAACTATCTATCAGACCGCAGAGAAAGCTATGTGCGTATATAAAACTATATGATGAATAAATTAAGAATGATGGACAGACTGTTACTTATTTAAGTTTCAATATGTTCGGTTGTGATCATTTGTTCGCCGGTTTTTGGCGAGCATTTTGCCTTTTGGTTCAAGCGACACATGATTTTACTTTCAGGCTTAAATAGCCAACTTGATTTCAATGTGGATTTAATAAGAGCTGATAGGTTTCTGACGTTCATGGCTAATTTCATATGGCAAATTTTTGTCAACTGGTCGCAAGGACAGCTGGCTCGGCAGAAATGGGCCGCGCTTCCAAGAAGAGGTTTAACAAAACAACCTTACTTAGTTCGCGAATACAGGCAAGTAAGCGATACAGCCAACTTTCATTTTTTAACTTTATAATATTTCGACTACGCATATCTGTTTGCAATCTACTTTGCGATTATAGTAAATGAATTGACGAAACAATCGTCTCTCTGCAGGGTTCCATAACACTTTTTACATTCGTTCATCCACTATCTTTGCACATGCACCTCAGAAAAACATTACAGTAACATTTCTTACTAAGACGTTACTCCGGATGACTAACAATCTGACTTTACAAGCATACGTCCACCGACTTGTCCGGAAGTAAATGTGTTTGATATAATGTCCCAAGAGTTATGATTGGGGTTCTCGCCATGTGGGAGTTGATCAGCAGTTAAGACGGCTTAGGTCATAGAGCGCGCAACGAGCGCATTTTAAAGACTTGCGCATTGTTTTTCCGAATCTACCCGCCGATCGCCTTCCTATAATAATACTTTGAGCCCTTAAAGGATCAAATATTGCGATAAGTATTAAGGAAGCCAGAGAAAATCATAGATTTTTTCTGGGATCGAATTTGGTAGTTTTTTATCAAGCATTACCAAGATCGAAAGACCAATGGCGGAATTCACCGCTTAGAATTTTATGAAAAACTTATCGGTTTGCAGTAAAGTAAACTAAGCGCCGACTGTATGATATCTGGTGTGACACCTAACGGCGCTTTTAGACAGCTGTTAGAAAAGGAGATACATTTCCAAGGAAATTTGTTCTCTTTATGTTTACCTTTATAAATGAATGCCTCCTCTGAACTCGACGCTACGACAACGTCAGTTATCCCAAGGTATGCGTGAATAATTTTGCTTACTTTCTTCCGTTTAATTGAAAATAACATGAGCTCCGCATGCAGCTGTGGGGAATTCTGAAGTCCGTCCAGCGAATGCAGTCGCTTTGGAAAGCAAACAACACGTAATTATTTTTATCATGAAGATATTGCACGAGAGATCTACGCGTTTAACACTATTTTTCAAGCTTTTGTATTCACTGTTTTGTCTGTCTGTCTATCTGCTCCAATTTAAAATACACAGAAAAAGGCGCTGTTTGCATGTCGGCATGGTCTCTTTTATCCGTTTTCCGGAAGTGCTTGTGTAGAGAGGTTGCAGTGGGTTCCACGTATTTTTCAGAACAATTCTTGAATGTTGTTTACGGTGCGCCTCCTTCCTCCTGCAAGATCAAGTATCTCAATCTACGTAGCAAGATGGTAATACAGACAGGGTTGACGCTCTACACCATTCTGCCGGGGCGTTGTTAATTGTTCTTAACGTCAACGTTCACTGACATTTGTAAAGTTATTGGAAGATGTCTCGTAAGCTTACAAAGAGGACTTTCTAATTATCCGAATTAAGTAGTGCTGATATTTCTGATGTCTATTTATGTCTCGAAGGTAATGCGTTCTAGATACCTCAAAAAATAAAGTTCCTACCGTTCGTTGTCTGCCTAACGGGTGTCGTGCAGGTCTACGCTGTAAATACAGCAAAAATAGGGATCCTAAGGGAAGTAATTGGACTTTCTATCGACACTGGCAAACAACTGGCCACAGTCAAACCGTTGATCATTTAATAAAAATTTTGGCCTCTAATCTTAGCAAGAAGTGCGTTGGTAAATTGTCCTTATGGAATTGAGGAGGTCTTTCGAATGAACGCATTTTAAAGGCAACTAAGGTTAAAAAAAGTGTTGGCCTGCGTTTTGCAACTCATTGCACAAAAGCACAGCTAAAGTCTAGATTCAGAAATCCGTGCGCAAATAACAAGGTAATCAAGCAGACATCAGTGTTGTGTCTGCAGAATTCCATGGGGCGTAGGAAGAGTAAGGTTGTTTACAAATAGCAGACAAAATGACTTTAGACAATTTTCCTAGGTAAATTTGAAAAGTGGGCATCAAAGCGTAGTAAACTATAAAATTTTAAGACGCAAAACTCGGATCTGACAAATATTTTTCAAAAATGACGCCAACATTTCCGAGACACAGATGTACACGATTTGTAAAAGGAGGGATTCTTTGCGTTGCGTGACATTAGCAATGATGGCTTTCAGCACGCCAGCATTAAATCGTGACTGACAGATCGAGGCCAGCTGAAGAAAATGAAAGTGACAGATTCTTTTACGGAAAAAATCAACTTTCGCTATTGTGCTTGTCAATTCAACTCTTAACTTACCGATAAAGATGACATATGAATTCACCTGCAGACCTACAAACAAATCTGCACCTAGACAGCGGTCAGGTTTAATCACGTGTTTACGCATGTGAGGGCAGTGAATGCGCGCCAAAGCGGAGATAGGCTGTCTCGTCAACAACGTTCCGACAAAGCACTTTTGCGTAGACAGTGGATATATGATTTCAGATTCATGTATCCAAACAAGGGTGGGAAGTAGATACATTTAACATCTGTTAGAAAGAACAATGGCGATATGGTTGCTAGAGTAAACATTGTGGTTAGACAGAACAATAATTTGCAGGTCAGTTGGTAAACCCGCATTTGGATTTCTTGACTGAGAATAAGGAGGACATCGAGTGTGTTCACAGTTGAACGTATGTGCGCTCCAGAACCCCTGTCTAATCTTCTGAATACAGGGTGAGCCGCGAGTGGAGGGATATTGAATGAAATATGCTTGATTTTATAGCAAAACTGTTAGGGATCCAAAACGATGAGTATGGTGTATTGATCATATCTGTGACCCCGATCTGTGTGCCTTAAATGGGCAGATAAATATGTATTCAATACAGAAGGGTTACTGGCGGAGTATTTAGATTTTTTCAATGGATCGGTTGGTATACTAGACTGCTCATACTTTATCTTTCTCAGAATATCACGTCCGAGAAATGTTTCAAACTCGATGTTGCCCGAGTAGATCAGGAGGTTGCATGTGCAATGGTAGGATTTCAACCGATCCAACAATTTTGGATTACAGCACCTTCGAAAAAATTGTAAATGGCAGCCACCAAAGATCGAGAAATAAAATTTTTTATTACTGAGAATGCTGTCCACTGCATGTTGTTATATGTACGCAGCAATGGTGACTTCTACATGAAATGGTGTGTAATAGCAGTAAACATGCATCCACCGCACGCCTTTCCACTCGTTTTATAACAAGGTCAGGAAGACCCAAATTTGTATCGCTCAACAACCCCTGTCTAGTCTTCTGAAGTGCATTGTGAGCCGCGAGCAAAAGACTATCGAACGTCATATGGTTGCTTTTATAGCAAAATGGTTATAGTTCAAAGAAGATGGGTATGGTGAGTTGATGGTATCTATGGGTTCAGTGTGTGTGCTTCAAATAGGTATACACATACAGTGAGTGACCGATCTCATGAAATGTTGGCTGAAATTCTAAAATGCGTTTTCGATTAGGAAGGATTACTTGGTCACGATTGTAATACTGACTATCTTGCGGCATAATCTGATAACATTTCGGACTTGGCAGGATGTCGGATTTTAAATGCTTTTCTTTTCAATCTCCTGTAGAAAGCCTGCTCGGTAAAAAATGACTACTTAAGCAGCATGCATTTTTCCCACTGATTTCAAAAGGCCTAGAACATTCAAATATATTTTAGGAAACCATAAACAAAATATGCTTTCTTTTAGTCAACCAATAGAGAATCACGTCTTCTTTATATTTTATACTTAAGGAAGAAGTATAAGTAGGTTTTAAAAAAGTTTCTAATTAGGTGACTTTTTAGGACCGCGAAATGCCCATTCACATAGCATCGTACCTAGCCCTTTACGACGCTCCTCATGAAATGTGCAACATGGTCCGCATCCATTGCAACAGTTTTTGGACTCTGTATAATATCCCTTTAATGGGATAGAAAAATAATTGATTTTCTTTACGCGGAGCGCATGCACCTTGTAGAGTGAAATCACTAAGCGCTAATGAAACGAATGAGCAGGCTCCACATTATTCGGCAATTAGAAAACTTTTTTTAAAACCTATTTATACTCCCTCCTTAAGCATAAAATTTAAAGGAGACGTGATTTTCTATTGATTGACTAAACGAAAGCATTTTTTCATGGTTTCTATTAAATATATTTGAAGTTGCCAGACCATCGAAAATTAATGGAAACAATGCTCGCTGCTTAAGTAGTAATTTTTTACCAAGCACGCTTTCTACAGGAGATTGAAAAGAAGTACATTTAAAAGCCGACATCCTGCCAAGTCCAAAATTTTATAAGTCTATGCCGCAAAATAATCAGTATTACAACCGCGACCAAGTAATCCTTCCTAATCGAAAAAGCATTTCAGAATTTCAGCCAACATTTCATGAGATCGGTCACTCACTGTAACTGTCTCTCAGGGAAAGGTTTAAATCAGACAGGTCACTCTTTACCTTTTTTTTAGAAAAACACATTCAAATTGTGTTTCAGAGTTGACGCGCGTGAGTAGACCAAGACCTTGCAAAAGCAATGAGAGGACTTAAGCTGATTCAGTAAAGTTGAGATGCAGAACCCTCAAGAGAATTGCAATCGGCAGTCACCGCGTCTCGTGAGGAAAAATTTTACATTACTAAAAAGACTGTCAGTTTACACAGGGTTACAATTAATGGGTTTATGTATCGAATATGCGATAAGGCTGTCCTTCATACTGCCGACAAACGCGACAAAAGACGGACTCTGAAGAGAAAGAAACATGTTAACTACTTAACGGACATTTTGTTTTGTCAACGTTTTTTATTAGAACGTTGCATTTCATCGGAACATCACGCAGGCCATGACTGTAATAAAATAACTTATGATGTATTCAATAACTAGGACTAGAATTAAGAAATCCTGCCGGGTCTAACCATGATATTTCCTTCAGAATAGCGGAGAGATCAGAAAAACTGCGGGCACAGCTATGGTTTACGCCTGCGGTCACTTACTCCGACGATTAACTGTGTTGAGGAAAAGAGCTAAACGTCCAGGAACTTTGGGACGTCACAACGTCTGATCGTCGATACGGTCACCAATCAAAAGCGAACATTATATTTTTTATTTAATAATAATAAATAAATTTAGTGTTCATCTGGAGGCACTGTTAAAAAGGCATTGCATTGTCATATTGTTACTCCGATGAATACCTTAGACCTTAATGTGCCGCCCAACGCAGCAGCCTTCGAGAGGTCTTTTCATTCTCATCTCTAGCACCTACAAATAAAAATCGCCAGTAGTTTTTTGGCGTAGACGTGTGTGGGCAGCACCTACTGTGGAAGTCTGCAGATTGTTGACATCTCAGAACGGGTCGCTGACGGGCGCACTTTTACTCTTAGGTTTTATAGCAATCGTTGCCCAAACTCAAAAAGTGGTTTTTGTACAGCCCTCGGTGATTGCTTTATTTGGATCGCAGAGCATAGGGTTGATTTATAATGAAAAATACATTGACGATTAGGTAGCGTATTGCAGCTCTTGCATTGACCTGTGCGAAAGGGCAAACAAAATAAACCCTCCCACAGGAGCGCCTTAAATGCACATATGACGATTTTGAGCGACCAACCTGAACCTCCTACCTCGGACCGGAAAACGCCTGTCTGCAGTCAGACTTTAAAGCATTCAGTTGTAAGTTAGGCATGTAACCTAATCAGGCAAAGCAGCCTAACATTGTTCCAGTGTCAGTGGAGACGACTTTCAAATGTGTGTGTCCTGAACAAAACGAGTGTGTCTTTTGAGGCTCAGTGAACTAATACGTATCAATTTCGAACAGGTTTCTAGCCCTCATTCGCAGACTCACAACTTATAGTGCACTTCATCGTAATAACAAACGTGAATTTGACACATTCCTGTCGAAGTCTCTTTCAGAGTTCTCAAAGCAAAGGGTCGTCGTTCGTTTAATCAACATGTTCAGTTCATCAAAAGTCGGTTCATCCTTTTGCTTCATGTCTGGAAGTCCACGCCACTTTGGCACAGTTGAAACATAAACTTTGTCGAAAAAATGTCCATTAACTTGTCCTCTTTGGTATTCTTCTCCCCCAGAACAGCCCAATAAAAGCAAAAATCGAGAGCATTACCTCATCGTGAGCACTGTGGGGTGCCTGAACACTTTTTAATCAGAAATTTAAATTTGCCTTTTTCAAAGTCTCTGTAAAACCTTTCGCAGCGGAATTTGTAAAATTTGAATTATACATTTCCAACTTACAATTTGTGGCTCTTTAGAAACCGGACTTAGCATGGCTTTCATTTTTCATCTTTGCAGTACAGTGACGTGTATTATAAACAGCTGTGCAGCGCATTAAGGATCCGCATTTTGCCTTAAACGCACCAAGCAATTATGCGGTAATGACAGTCAACCACTACAAACTAAGATCTAAAATATTGAATTGCATTGTTTCTGATCACGAGAAATAAAGTTAGACTTGCTCTCAAAAAGTGCACAGGTGGTTGCATGAAGTCAAAGGAATTAGACAAGAGAGATGTTCGAAAAATCAGTTGTACTTTGGGGTCTAAAGACATGTTAACTGCGTTCAGTAGAGCCAAAATCGATGCGTATACCGTTCGTTTTTTAAAGACATTTATATGGATTGCCTGATAAGCTAGCTAGCATACTACAACATTTGAAGTTACCGCTAAGGCATACGGACTAAACTGAGCTAATACCAACAGAAAGCTGTATCTGTCAAGAGAGACAGAGATAATCAGATCGTCGCCACACCAGTTTTCTCTCAGGGCCACATTCATTTGTAAGAAAAATATGCTGAGTTCTAAACACCAACAATGTCTGTTTGCAGGCTCATAAAGTGGATTTCTCTGAACAACGGCAAATCCCTTGCTGATATATTATTCTGCCATTTACCGACATACGGAGACAAACGTGAATGGCCATTTATGATTTATATGCAGTAGGAGAAAATTCGTACCGCACACACAGTCTAAAGGGATGCAGGCCTAGAATCTGAGAGGTCGGAAATATTAAATAGCATCAAAGAGGTAGTTACTGCTCCAGTGAATTTGTTGATCTGGAATTGTCCGGTTACAGACCGGTGACGGAAGCCAAACGGGAAACGGATACATTAGACTGATTTTGGCGTCGTTGAAAGTACATACAGACCCTGTCTACTGGGTCGTGCAAATTCCAACCTGCGAATAAATAGCGGGACAACAAAACGCGTTTTCCCTAAGAGACTAAAACAGTGAGTACATTGGCTAAACTTCTGAAATGCGTTTTGACTACTTACGTAGCATGCATTTTTCCCATTGATTTTCGATGGTTTAGCAAATTCAAATATACTTTATGGAAACCATAAACAAAAATATGCTTTCCTTTAGTCAACCAATTGAGAATCACGTCTTCTTTATATTTTATACTTAAGGAAGGAGTATAATTAGGTTTTAAATAAGTTTCTAATTATGTGACTTTTTAGGACCGCAAAATGCCCATTCACATAGCATCGTACCTAGCCCTTTACGACGCTCCTCATGAAATGTGCAACATGGTCCGCATCCATTGCAACAGTTTTTGGACTCTGTATAATACCCCTTTAATGGCATAGAAAAATAATTGATTTTCTCTACGCGGAGCGCATGCACCTTGTAGAGTGAAATCACTAAGCGCTAATGAAACGAATGAGCAGGCTCCACATTATTCGGCAATTAGGAAAATTTTTTTAAAACCTACTTATACTACATACTTAGGTATAACAATTAAAGAAGACGTGATTTTCTATTGATTGACTAAACGAAAGCATATTTTTGTTCATGGTTTCTATAAAATATATTTGAATTTGCAAGACCATCAAAAATCAATGGAAAAAATGCATGATGCTTAAGTAGTAATTTTTTACCAAGCACGCTTTCTACAGGAGATTGAAAAGAAGTACATTTAAAAGCCGACATCCTGCCAAGTCCAAAATGTTATAAGACTATGCCGCAAAATAATCAGTATTACAACCGCGACCAAGTAATCCTTCCTTATCGAAAAATCATTTCAGAATTTCAGCCAACATTTCATGAGATCGGTCACTCACTGTAACTGTCTTTCAGGGCAAGGTTTAAATCAGGCAGGTCACTCTTTACCTTTTTTTAAAATAACACATTCAAATTGTGTTTCAGAGTTGGCGCAGCTGAGTGGACCAAGACCTTGCAAAAGCAATGAGAGGACTTAAGCTGATTCAGTAAAGTTGAGATACCGAACCCTCAAGAGAATTGTAATCGGCAGTCACCGAGTCTCGTGAGGAAACATTTTACATTACTGAAAAGACTGTCAGTTTACACAGGGTTACACTTAATGGGTTTATGTATCAAATATGCGATAGGGCTGTCCTTCAAACTGCCGACAAACGCGACAAAAGACGGACTCTGAAGAGAAAGAAACATGTTAACTACTTAACGGACATTTTGTTCTGTCAACGTTTTTTATTAGAACGTTAAATTTCATGGGACCATTACGCAGACCATGACTGTAATAAAATAACTTATGATGTATTCAATAACTAGGACTGGGAGTAAGAAATCCTGCCGGGTCTAACCGTGATATTTCCTTCACAATAGCGGAGAGATCAGAAAACCTGCGGGCACAGGTATGGTTTACGCCTGCGGTCACTTACTCCGGCGATTAACTGTGTTGAGGAAAAGAGCTAAACGTCCAGGAACTTTGGGACGTCACAGCGTCTGATCGTCGATACGGTCACCAATCAAAAGCGAACATTATATTTTTTATTTAATAATAATAAATAAATTTAGTGTTCATCTGGAGGCACTGTTAAAAAGGCATTGCATTGTCATATTGTTACTCCGATGAATACCTTAGACCTTAATGTGCCGCCCAACGCAGCAGCCTTCGAGAGGTCTTTTCATTCTCATCTCTAGCACCTACAAATAAAAATCGCCAGTAGTTTTTTGGCGTAGACGTGTGTGGGCAGCACCTACTGTGGAAGTCTGCAGATTGTTGACATCTCAGAACGGGTCGCTGACGGGCGCACTTTTACTCTTAGGTTTTATAGCAATCGTTGCCCAAACTCAAAAAGTGCTTTTTGTACAGCCCTCGGTGATTGCTTTATTTGGATCGCAGAGCATAGAGTTGATTTATAATGAAAAATACATTGACGATTAGGTAGCGTATTGCAGCTCTTGCATTGACCTGTGCGAAAGGGCAAACAAAATAAACCCTCCCACAGGAGCGCCTTAAATGCACATATGACGATTTTGAGCGACCAACCTGAACCTCCTACCTCGGACCGGAAAACGCCTGTCTGCAGTCAGACTTTAAATCATTCAGTTGTAATTTTGGCATGTAACCTAATCAGGCAAAGCAGCGTAACATTGTTCTAGTGTTAGTGGAGACGACTTTCAAATGTGCGTGTCCTGAACACAACGAGTGTGTCTTTTGAGGCTCAGTGAACTAATACGTATCAATTTCGAACAGGTTTCTAGCCCTCATTCGCAGACTCACAACTTATAGTGCACTTCATCGTAATAACAAACGTGAATTTGACACATTCCTGTTGAAATCTCTTTCAGAGTTCTCAAAAACAAAGGGTCATCGTTCGTTTAATGAGCATGTTCTGTTCATCAAAAGTCGGTTCATCCTTTTGCTTCATGTCTGGATGTCCAGGCCACATCGGCACAGTTGAAACATAAACTTTGCCGAAAAAATGTTCATTAACTTGTCCTCTTAGGTATTCGTCTCCCTCAGAACAGCCCAATAAAAGCAAAAATCGAGAGCATTACCTCATCGTGAGCACTGTGGGGTGCCTGAACACTTTTTAATCAGGAATTTAAATTTGCCTTTTTCAAAGTCTCTGTAAAACCTTTCATAGCGGAATTTGTAAAATTTGAATTATACATTTCCAACTTACAATTTGTGGCTCTTTAGAAACCAGACTTAGCATGGCTTTCATATTTAATCTTTGCAGTACAGTGACGTTTATTATAAACAGCTGTGCAGCGCATTTAGGATCCGCATTTCGCCTTAAACGCACCAAGCAATTATGTGGTAATGCTAGTCAACCCCTACAAACTAAGATCTAAAATATTGAATTGCATTGTTTCTGATCACGAGAAATAAAGTTAGACTTGCTCTCAAAATGTGCGCAGGTGGTTGCATGAAGTCAAAGGAATTAGACAAGAGAGATGTTTGAAAAATCAGTTGTACTTTGGGGTCTGAAGACATGTTAACTGCGTTCAGTAGAGCCAAAATCGATGCGTATACCGTTCGTTTTTTAAAGACATTTATATGGATTGCCTGATACGCTAGCTAACATACTACAAAATTTGAAGTTACCGCTAAGGCATACGGACTAAACTGAGCTAATAGCGACAGAAAGCTCTATCTGTCAAGAGAGACAGAGATAATCAGATCGTCGCCACACCAGTTTTCTCTCAGGGCCACCTTCATTTTTAAGAAAAATATGCTGAGTTCTAAACACCAACAATGTCTGTTCGCAGGCTCATAAAGTGGATTTCTCTGAACAACGGCAAATCCCTTGCTGATATATTATTCTGCCATTTACCGACTTACGGAGAGAAACGTGAATGGCTATTTATGATTTATATGCAGTAGGAGAAAATTCGTACCTCACACAGTCTAAAGGGATGTAGGCCTAGAATCTGAGAGATCGGAAATATTAAATATCATCAAAGAGGTAGTTGCTGGTCCAGTGAATTTGTTGGTCTGGAATTGTCCGGTTACAGACCGGTGACGGAAGCCAAACGGGAAATGGATACATTGGCCTGATGTTGGCTTCGTCGAAAGCGCATACAGCCCCTGTCTACTGGGTTGTGCGAATTCCAAACTGTAGCTAAATAGCGGAACAACATAACGCGTTTTCCCTAAGAGACTAAAACAGTGAGTACATTTGCTAAACTACTAAAATGCGTCTTGACTACTTACGTAGCATGCTATTTTCCCATTGATTTTCGTCGGTCTTGCAGTTTTAAGTATATCCTATAGAAACAATAAATAAAATAGGCATTTAGTCGTTTGATAGGGAACCACGTCATAATTATATTTAGGCTGGAAAAAGGAGTATAAATACATAGTAAAGGATTTTCTACTTGCCGAATAGTTTAGAAGCTGATAATTCGTTTTATTAACGCCCAGTGTTTTTAGTTTACAAGGTGCATCCTTTCCGCATAAGTATAATCACATATTGATGTGCGCCTTTAAAAAGATATCATATATAGTCAACAGCATTTTGCAGTGCCTACTAAGTGTTTGTAGATTTCATGAGAAAAAATGGTAAACAGACACGAACTATGCTATGTGAATGGAACTTCTGCGGTCTTAAAAATCACATAGTCAGAAAAGTTTTTAAAACCTAGTTATGCTCTACCAAGCGACTGAAAAAACCCATTTTGTCTACGCTTTCTACAAGATATATTTAAAATTTCAAGACCATCGAAAGCCAATGAAAAAATGTATGCTACTTAACAGACCATTTTTACCGAGTACGGTTTCTACAGGAGTTTGAAATGCAGTGTACTTGAAAGGTAACATCCTGCCAGATCCAAAATATTTTAGGCTTATGTCGCAAGTTAATCAGCACTGCAACCACGCCTAAGTAATCCTTCCTAGTCAAAACATATTTCAGGATTTCAGCCAATATTTCATGAGATCGGTCATTCACTGTATGCACACCAAACGACTTTGAAGACGTTCGGCTTGCAGTGCATAGCTCATATCCCCCCATTAAGACAGCATGCGCACCATATTCGTCAGCAATAATAGGCAAGCAAGAACCGAAAACTCAGGTTTTTTCACCCATAGTCAGGTTTATGCAGTAATATAAATTGGAATATAGACAGTATGTTATTATCGACAAAGACAAGGAAGAGCGGAATGGCCATTTCGGGCTTATTAGCCGTCGTCAGCCAGTCATATTAGACCCCAAGGTGTGGAACACCCGAGGCTCGAACTAGAGACCTGTTAGTTGCGATATAACTGTAAAAATAATAGAAGTAAATTAACATAAGTTATGCAGAAAAGAATTAAGGAGACTCACATACGTCAAAATTAGAAGGTCACAATTTAGGTTTGAGTGTTTAAACAACGACGTTTTCTAGTAGTTGTAAGACAAGTTCAGCGAGAAGCTCCGCTTTAAGTGAGCCCAGGGGGAAATCTTTGACTTATTTTTAACCGTTATCATTGAACTAACAACAGTTCCTTAGGCAAAACCAAAGTGTGTCTAAGACATGCTGTGATGGAATGCCGATGGGAGCTTCCTCTAGGCATTGCGCTACGCTCCTAGTTGCTACGTTATGAGTTATTGGGGAAAATAGAGCGACCACGTCAATATAATGCATTCGTAACGGATTACGTTATGATCATGGATCATCTAAATGAAAGCATAAGTGTTGTTTACGCTGTACTACCATTCATTAGGAAGGTGCCAGAGGTGTTTCAATAACTACTTGGCAAGGTTATAGGTAGGCGATCCAAAGGTGTGCCTCTATGATTCTCAACGGTGCATCTGACTTGTGAACTTTTGGAAGGCCATAATCACACCCAATACGGAGGTCATTGCGAGTATGAAATTCAGGGTCTGCGGGCTTATGAGATTTCGCCGACTGAGCTCTTTCGCC